>JBAKBP010005416.1:0-69050 GCA_037953745.1 Lithodes maja
CTGTGTGGTCAGTGCATATATGTAAATCTATGTAAATATATATCTCTCTCTCTCTCTACTAAAATTAAGTCCTGACCACCTTGCTGGTATGGTAAGGTCTGTGTGGTCAGTGTATCAATGTAACTATATGTAAATCTCTCTCTCTCTACTAAAATTAAGTCCTGACTACCTTGCTGGGATCGTAAAGTCTGTGTGGTCAGTGTATATATGTAAATCTCTCTCTCTCTCTCTCTCTCTCTCTCTCTCTCTCTCTCTCTCTCTCTCTGTCTCTCTCTGGTCTCCCCTCCCAGCAAGGTTAATTTATCTCTTTATCATCCCTCCTTCCCCCTCCGTTATTTGTTCTTCTTAGTGTTCTTCTTTTTCTTGTTTTGGTGGTGGGAAGTGGTGGTGGTGGTGAAGGTATTGTTGTTGTTGCTGTTGTTGTTGTCGTTGTTTTGGTTGTGGGTAATGGTGTTGTTGTTGTTGTTGTTTTGGTTGTGGGTAATGGTAAAGGTGTTGTTGTTGTTGTTGTTGTTTTGGTTGTGGGTAATGGTGTTGTTGTTGTTGTTGTTTTGGTTGTGGGTAATGGTGTTGTTGTTGTCGTTGTTTTGGTTGTGGGTAATGGTGTTGTTGTTGTTGTTTTGGTTGTGGGTAATGGTAAAGGTGTTGTTGTTGTTGTTGTTTTGGTTGTGGGTAATGGTAAAGGTGTTGTTGTTGTTGTTGTTGTTGTTTTGGTTGTGGGTAATGGTAAAGGTGTTGTTGTTGTTGTTGTTTTGGTTGTGGGTAATGGTAAAGGTGTTGTTATTGTTGTTGTTGTTTTGGTTGTGGGTAATGGTAAAGGTGTTGTTATTGTTGTTGTCATTGTTGGTTTGGTCGTTGTTTTGATTGTGGGTACTGATGGTGAGAGTGGTGTTATAAGATATTTGTGGTGTTGTTGTTGTTGCTTTTGTCGTTGTTGTTGTTTTGGTTGTGGGTAATGATGGTGAGAGTGGTGTTATAAGATATTTGTGGTGTTGTTGTTGTTGCTTTTGTCATTGTTGTTGTTTTAGTTGTGGGTAATGATGGTGTGAGTGGTGGTGGTATTGTTGTCATTGTTGTTGTTTTGGTTGTGGGTAATGATGGTGTGAGTGGTGGTGGTATTGTTGTCATTGTTGTTGTTTTGGTTGTGGGTAATGATGGTGTGAGTGGTGGTGGTATTGTTGTCATTGTTGTTGTTTTGGTTGTGGGTAATGATGGTGTGAGTGGTGGTGGTATTATTGTCATTGTTGTTGTTTTGGTTGTGGGTAATGATGGTGTGAGTGGTGGTGGTATTGTTGTTATTGTTGTTGTTTTGGTTGTGGGTAATGATGGTGTGAGTGGTGGTGGTATTGTTGTCATTGTTGTTGTTTTGGTTGTGGGTAATGATGGTGTGAGTGGTGGTGAAGCTGTTGTTTGTGGTGGTGGTAGTATTGTTTTTGTTGTTGTTACAATGTTGGTGTTAAGGTTAATGGGAGATGGGCCGTTTTTCTGGTCCCCCTTCTTCCTCATGTTTAGCCCCATTGGTTTTCAGTATATAAGACGTTCGGCCCTATAGTTTGGCGATTTTATGACCTTTCGCCCCATTTGTTTGTCAATATTAAGACTGTTCGTGTCATTTAAGTGTCGATATTTTCCTAGCGAGCAATAGCGAGCATTTAATTTAGGAAAAACCGGCCTTCGGCCGGGAATTTTTTCTATCGAAAAATGTACAAATTTATCTTGAAGGAGGGTCTTGGGCGAGTGTTTTTTTAAGCTTGATGGAGGTCTAGGGAGGAAATTATAATGATAATTATATGATACATAAATTATTATTATAATGATAATTATATGATACATACATTATAATTATAATGATAATTATAGGATACATACATTATAATTATAATGATAATTATATGATACATAAATTATAATTATAATGATTATATGATATACATTATAATTATAATGATAATTATATGATACATAAATTATAATTATAATGAAAATTATATGATACATAAATTATAATTATAATGATAATTATATGATACATACATGATAATTATAATGATAATTATATGATACATAAATGATAATTATAATGATAATTATATGATACATAAATTATAATTATAATGATAATTATATGATACATAAATTATAATTATAATGATAATTATATGATACATAAATTATAATTATAATGATAATTATAATTATAATGATAATTATATGATACATAAATGAGCAACTAATAATAACCTACCCCCCATTAAGGGCAGGTTTTTAGTTTGGTCTCTAGATATCCATCAAGCTTAAGATTGCACCCCCTTGAGCTCCTTTCAAGATAAATTTGTACATTTTTCGGTAGAAAAATGTCTCGGCTGAAAGCCGGTTCCTCTTATATTACAGGCTCGCTATCGCTCGCCAGGATAAAATCGACACCTAAATGGCACGAAAGGTCTTAAAATTGACAGAAATGGGTCGAAAGTTTTTAAAATTGTCAAAATAATGGGGCGAACGTCTTAAAATTAGAAAAGCAATGGGGCTAAACATGAGGGAGAAAGGAGTCAAGAAAAAAATCCCTCAAGTGGAAATCTCCCCTTAAAGTTGTTCATTACCGAAGAAGTGAAGGTGGTTTGGATAATGTTGATGTTATTGTTGATAAAGTGGTTGTTGCTCTTTGTGTTATTATGTCCGTCTATGTTCATTGTGGAGGTTATTATGTAATCGTTGGCGTGTGTTTGTCTGTCAATATTATTATCAACCCCTGCACCACGATGACGTAATTTTCATCATATTCGAGTTGCCATTAAGCAATATTATTTGGCTTATAATCTACTTTTAGGGCTCAAAGGGGCAACTATGATCTAAATAAATCCTCTGAATAATATAAGTCCTTCTGATACTTGATAAAATTGTCTAACTTTAGCCAGAATAGAAGGAAAAAAGGCATCCTCGCGCTGAAGGGGTTAACGGGATATTTCAAGTACTGTAGCTACTGTATTTACTAATTCATACACAGTTTATATAATTGCTTCAACTGGTGCAAAATATCAATCTATGATGCTGTTAATACTATTCATTTGGGGGACGCCTTTCCCTCCCGAAATTGTCATAGCATATCTAAACGAAATTGTCATGGCATATCTAAACGAAATTGTCATGGCATATCTAAACGAAATTGTCATGGCATATCTAAACGAAATTGTCATGGCATAATTCTCTAAACGAAATTTTGCTAAAAAGAAAACAAAACTAATATACTGTATATGGGATTAGAGGTCTTGTTTTGGAATGTTTAAACAATTATCTGGATAGTAGAGTTCAATTATGTAGCTGTATCAATTATCTGGATAGTAGAGTTCAATTATCTGGATAGTAGAGTTCAAATATGTAGCTGTATCAATTATCTGGATAGTAGAGTTCAAATATGTAGCTGTATCAATTATCTGGATAGTAGAGTTCAAATATGTAGCTGTATCAATTATCTGGATAGTAGAGTTCAAATATGTAGCTGTATCAATTATCTGGATAGTAGAGTTCAAATATGTAGCTGTATCAATTATCTGGATAGTAGAGTTCAAATATGTAGCTGTATCAATTCCTGTATCAAGGAATTGTTGTGCCAACAGTGATGTATGGGGCTGAGACATGGACTCTGAAGAAAAAGGAGAAAAGAGGGCTGGATGTGATGGAGATGAGCTGCTTGAGGAGTATGTGTGGAGTTACTCGTAGAGACAGATTGAGGAATGAAGAGATACGTAGGAGAGTGCAGGGGCAGCAGGAACATTTGTCAGCCAGAGTGGACAGAAGGGTGCTGAGCTGGTATGGTCATGTTTAACGAATGGGAGATGAAAGGCTTACAAAGAGAATATGTGAGTCAGGTACAAGGGGAGATAGAAGGGCAGGAAGACCCCCATTGAGATGGAGAAACTGTGTAAGAAAAGCTTTGGATGATAGAGGAATGACTATAGATCAGGCAGGGGAAGTGGTGGTGGACAGGAGTGAATGGAGAATGCTTGTGAATAGTTGAGTGAACACGTGGTCATTTGGAGTAAGGGGTCGGGCGCAAGTTGGACTAGATAATAGTCCGTCAGGCGCCTGGCCCGGGGAGACGATTAATATGAAGGGTGCGCCTGGAAGTGTGGTGGGAGGGCTTGTGGCTTTGGCTCCGCTGCATGTCTGCCTGCCGAGATCGGAACCTCTCCGAGTGGTCGGGGGCCGGGGGAGTGCTGGAGCGACCTTGGTGACCCTGGTCTCTGGGTCTTCTCCTGGGTGACCTGGATGTGTGTGAGTTTGTGCTTTTTATCTGTGTTTATTTGTTGTTTTATGTTGTTTTTGTGTTTTCCCTGTTCTTGCTCTGTCTTGAGTCGGCTACCCCCAAAATGGGGATTGGGCCTGAGCATATAGATAGATAGATAGAATATGTAGCTTATAATGGTGAACAATCTTACTATAGTCTTGTAAAGTAGGGTGTCCACAAGTATCCGTTTTAGGAACCTTATTATAGCATTTTGATAAGAACGTTAGAATGGTGGCAAGGTCGTCTTTCTCGAGCACCCGTCCTTCTTTCTCGAGCACCCGTCCTTCTTTCTCGAGCACCCGTCCTTCTTTCTCGAGCACCCGTCCTTCTTTCTCGAGCACCCGTCCTTCTTTCTCGAGCACCCGTCCTTCTTTCTCGAGCACCCGTCCTTCTTTCTCGAGCACCCGTCCTTCTTTTAGCGACTACTTATATTAGAATAATACATTTTAAGGGGGGTGACCTGCTTTTTGTTCTCTCCTTTTCTCTCTTTCTCTGGCTTGTATCCATTCGGCCCCATTCAGCCTACTGTTTTAAGACGTTTATCCCCATCCAGATGTCAATTTTTTACTGGTGAGCGGTAGCGAGCCAGCATATTTAAAAAAAAAATTAGACAGCAGGCTAAATTTGTACATTGTTTGGTAGAAAAATGTCTCCGGCGAAGCCGGATCACTTCATATAATACTGGCTCGCTATCGCTCGCCAGGAAGAAATCGACACCTACATGGGGATAAACGTCTTAAAATAGTTGGCTGAATGGGGCCGAATGGATACAAGCTTTTGAGACAATAAACTGCTTTTAATTATAATTGAAGTGAAACAAGACCCTATCACCAATTTTAGACTGCATTCGTTGAGTGGATTATTAGTTATACACCATTGTTGATACTGGACCAGTAAACCCTAAAAACAAAGAATAACATCAATTATAACTCCACAGTTTATACACGGGTTATCACGAACTTTGGTGAGTACCTTTATTGAATCTCCAATTAACTATCTCTTGTTTAAAAAAAATTGTAACTAAGACAATTCCAATATATTACATTTGAGGAAGGAGACTTACCACTAATAATAAATAACACCATTCCCTGCTATATCTTACCTACATTGTAGATATGAATTGACATAAATAGGGCGAAAGGTCTTGAAATCGCCAAACTATTTTGGCGAATGTCTTAATATATCAAAACTAATGGGGCTGAACAGGAGGAAGAAGGGGGTTTAGGAAAAAATACCCTAAAGTGAAAATCCCCTCTTAACAAGAAAACAAAACAAACAAATTTATGTGTACCCTTTTTGTTACAATTATCTATCTTTCTATTGCCGGACGCCGTGATCCTCGAAGGAATGGCCACGAACGAATCGCCCCCATGCACCTCTGTCCCTAATCGGTCGACGCCCCCCCCCCCCCTCCCATCCAGAATCGCTTTCACGCATATATTTCTAATCTCCATACTTACACTTCTCTCTCGGTCTGCTCTCCCTCTCTGTCCTTCCACTTTACTCTCGTACACCTTCTTAGTCATTCTCTCGCTTCCCATACATTCCACATGGCCGAATAATCTCAAGGTGTTCCTTTTCACACTTTCCAGCACATCTACATGCACACCACACCGCTCTCGTACTTCCTCATTCATCTGTCTATCCTTCCATGTAACTCTGCACGCACTTCTCAACTAACTCATTTCCACCCCTCTCACGCTTAGTTTGTGTCTCTCCAACAACACCATGCTTCACTCACGTACGTCAATGTTGGGATTACCACACTGTCATGCAAGGACTTCTTTACTTCCATGGTGACTACATTATTTCTTGTTACTGCTTTCAGCGTTCCTACAACCGTCTTCCCCTGTTGCACCCTCTCCCGCACTTCTTCATCCGTACTCCCATCTTTACTCAACACACTACCCAAATGCTTAAATGAGCTGACATTCTCCATGGCCTGACCGTTCAACCTCACCTCACACTCTGTGACTGCACCCCTTTCAAAGACCATAACCTTACACTTCCCAGCATTTACCTTCAGATTCCGTTTTTACAATTATGTCATCCAAATATTAAAAATAACAGAGTTAGAAGGATATTTGAGTTCTTAACCCTATGATTGCTAAAGATCCTTCCTGATACCTGATCTTAGTAAAACATATTTGGTGGAAATATTAATATATAAATTGAATCGTTGTCTGATTGGAGAAGTTAATGGATTTTGGAAGGAAGGGGGGGGGGGGGCGGAAACTATAGTCTATTCATTAATGTGTCTACCATTTGGGAAGAGTCAGCCAGGGAAAAGGTGTGGAAACTTGCAGCCCCTTTGTTCTAGCCCATTTTGAGTTACAGAGGTTAAGGGAAGGGGGGGGGGGGTCATTGTTATTGGCCTACTAATAATGAAAGGACTATAGATTGCTAACGATACATGCTACATTCGTCATTCCGTATTGACCATTTGCTAGTTGTTGGTATTCGAGTTGATAGAGTAAGACATGTACAAAGTTAGTAGATCATAAATTCTGTAAGACAAATTTCCATAACTCTCTGTCTCTGATGCACTCACTCTCTCTGACGCTCTCTCTCTCTGATGCACTCACTCTCTCTGACGCTCTCTCTCTCTCTCCGCCAATCTGTCCCCCTCCACCCTCCCTCCCCATCTTTGCTCCATCCCCTTCTCTCCTTACTAGATAAACTTTCTCTCCCTTCCTGCCTCTTTCCATCTCTCTCTCTCTCTCTCTCTCTCTCTCTCTCTCTCTCGTTCTCTCCTTTTCCCTCTCTCTCTCTCTCTTCATCCCCCCCCCCTCTCTCTCTCTCTCTGTCTCTTATTATTAGTTACTATCCTTGTCTTTCACTTTCTCTTACTATGGGGTTGATATCTCTTCCTGGAATAAATCCTGATCACCTCGCTGGGTGAAATCTGTGTGACCAGAGCATCTTTGTAAATCTATGTAAATAATACCTTAAATTACTGTATTTGTTCATCCTTTCTACTTCCCTATTAATTTCTACATATTTTCCTTACCATTCTTCGGCTTCTTCTTCTTCTTGTACTTCTTCATTTTCCTCTTTATCATATATTTCTCTTCCACTCCTCCGTAACTCTTTTTTTTTCCCTCCTCGCCTTCGTCTTCTTCTTATTCTCTTCCTTCCCCTTCCCTCCCCCCTTCTACTGCCCTTTCTCCACCCCTAACTCCTCCCCCTCCTCTTCCTTCACCTCCCGCTTCTCCACCCCCTTCCTTCCTCCACCCCTTCACCACCCCCTCCTCCACCCTCTCCTCCTCTCTATTAATGAGGAGCACTGATGAGCCCCACTTTTCCTCACCATATAATTAGTTAGGATAATTACTGAAGTATTAACCATATCAGGACATTGGCAGCGGAGGGGGAGGAAGGAGAAGAGGAGGAGGAGGAGGAGGGAAAAAGAAGATAATAAGGAGGAAGGGGAGAAGGAGGATGGAAAGAGATTGCAGAGGAAGGGGAGGAGGAGGAGAAGGAGGATGGAAAGAGAGGAGGGAAGAAGGAGAGAATGAGGAGGGAGGGGAAGAGGAGGAGGAGGAGAAGGAGGGTGGATAGAGAGGAGGGAAGAATAATAGATTGAGGAGGAAGGGGAAGAGGAGGAGGAGGAGGAGGAGGGAAAGAGAGAAGGGAAGGAGAGGATAATGAGGAGGAGGAGAAGGAGGAGGGAAAAGAGAGGAAGAAAGAATGAGAGAATAAGGAGGAAGGGGAATAGGAGGAGAAGAAGTAGGATGAAAACAGAGGAGGGAAGAAGAAGAGAATGAAGAGGAGGGGAAGAGGGCGAGGGGGAGAAGGAGGATGGAAAGAAAGGAGGGAAGAAGGAGAGATTGAGGAAGAGGAAGAAAAACAGAAGAAACAGAGGAACAAGAACATACAAAATGAGGAGAACAATACAATAAAAACGTCGGAGTAAAAGAGGGTGTTGTAAAAAGAAGTGGTGGAGGGAAGAAGACACGAAAAGAAGAGGTAAATATAGAAAAGGAAGGAGAGGAGGAGAGGGGTGGTGAGTGGAGGAGGAGGGGGTGGTGAGTAGAGGAGGGGTGGTGAGTGGAGGAGGAGGGGGTGGTGAGGGGAGGAGGACGACGAAACGTGAAGGAGGGGTTGGGAGAAGTGAGTTAGATATGGGAACACATAACAAAGGAGACAGTAAAGAGTCTAAATGGAGAAAAGAGGAATTGGGAACAATCATTGCATTATAAGTAAAATAATTGATTATACAGTAATTGGTCATGGAGATTGAATGGAAAAACTCGAAGGGGAAGGATCACGTGATACAATAATACACACACACATGGTATATACAGAATATATATATATATATATATATATATATATATATATATACGAGAGAGAGCGAGCGAGAGAGCAAGAGCGAGAGCGAGACGAGCAAGGGGGGGTGGGGTAAATACAAATATGGTAGGAAGGGAAGGGGGAGAACCAGAAAGATGGGAGAGGGGTATTAAGAAGTATATGGATGTTGGAAAGTAAAATGGAGGGGTTCAGATGAGGGGGAAGGAGGGAGAGGGGAGAGGAGGGGGGAAGGAGTGGTAGAGGAAGAGAGCCAGGAAGAGAAAGAGAAGGAGGGAGGGAAGGGGGAGGATGAAACCGAAAGGAGGGAAAAGAGAGGGAGTAAGATAATTGAAATGAAGCTAAGAAGGAAGGAAAGGGAATAAAGGGGAATGGAAGTGAAGAACAAAGATAAAAAAGAAAGAGCGAATTATTAACCCTTTCTGTACCGGTGACGTCTTTTTATTATTATTTCAGCTACATTTAGACGATTTTATGAAGCTTAGTAAGGATATATGGTAGCTAAATAGATTATTTGTGATAGTCTGTAGCCTTTTAATGGGTAGACTTACTACCCATGACTGAATAGAGTCGCTTAATAGTAGCCAGAACAGAATGAAAAGGCCGACGCCAGTACAGAAGGGGTTAAAGAGGGGTAGTAAGGATGGAAGAAAAGCAGGATAGAAGAAAGAAATTGAGAACAACAAATAGCATGAATGAAGAGAATGAAGGAATGGAAGAATTGAAAGGAAGGAAGTGCGCAAGAAAACAAATACGGTGGGAAAAACAATTGATGTTGAAGTTATTAAGAACTGATAATCATGGCTGTATATTAAAGCAGAGAGAGAGAGAGAGAGAGTTAAAGTTGCTTGAGGACAGCAGTAGAGGCGCCTCGGGTTTGGGGAATCAGCTGTTTCAACCCTTTCTGTACCGGCGACGTCTATTTAATTATTATTATGGCTTTATTTGGACGATTTTGAGCAGTTAAAGAAGGATCTGTGGTAGTAAAAACGGTTAAGTGAGATAGTTCACAGCCTGTTAATTGCTGGAGGCCCTCTTTAAACTGAATACAATCGTCTTATAGTAGCCAGAATACAATGAAAAGAACGGCACCGGTACTGAAGGGGTTAACACTATATGGGGCGACGTTTTGGGAGGGTTATTATTGTCATGCTCAAGTATTAACCCCTTCTGTACCGGCGACGTCCTTTTAGCCCTCTCACGTTCTTGACGCAATTTTGAGCCTATTAGGGATACTTTAAAGCCTTTGTTACCATCAGGGGTATTTATAAACCTTTAGTTTAGTTACTTTAACCTCTGCAGTTGTCTTTGAGTTAGCTGTGGGCAGAAAACTAATTTTGGAGAGGTAATTATAAGAGTGAGAGAACTCTATTTCTTATTGCTAATCTGGCAACCTCTGCGTCATATGGTCGTGAGAGGGTTGACTTTAATTTCAGCTAGATTTAGACGATTTTATGAAGCTTTGGAAAGATATATGGTAGCTAAAAGGATTAATTGAGGTAGTCTGTAGTCCTTTAATGGGTAGAAGTCCTTCCTAACCTCATTATAATCGTCTAATAGTTGCCAGCATATAATACAAAGGATGCCACTGGTACTGTATGGGTTAACCCTCTATGTACCGGTGACGTCCTTTTAACTTTACTCTGGCTACTATTAGACAATTATATGCAGTTCAAAATAGGCCTCCAGCGATTAACAGGCCTCAAACTATATTTCACTTAACCATTTTTACTACCACAGATTCTTCTTAAGCTGCATACAATCCTATAAGCTGCATACAATCCTATAAGCTGCATACAATCCTATAAGCTGCATACAATCCTATAAGCTGCATACAATCCTATAAGCTGCATACAATCCTATAAGCTGCATACAATCCTATAAGCTGCATACAATCCTATAAGCTGCATACAATCCTATAAGCTGCATACAATCCTATAAGCTGCATACAATCCTATAAGCTGCATACAATCCTATAAGCTGCATACAATCCTATAAGCTGCATACAATCCTATAAGCTGCATACAATCCTATAAGCTGCATACAATCCTATAAGCTGCATACAATCCTATAAGCTGCATACAATCCTATAAGCTGCATACAATCCTATAAGCTGCATACAATCCTATAAGCTGCATACAATCCTATAAGCTGCATACAATCCTATAAGCTGCATACAATCCTATAAGCTGCATACAATCCTATAAGCTGCATACAATCCTATAAGCTGCACACAATCCTATAAGCTGCATACAATCCTATAAGCTGCATACAATCCTATAAGCTGCATACAATCCTATAAGCTGCATACAATCCTATAAGCTGCATACAATCCTATAAGCTGCATACAATCCTATAAGCTGCATACAATCCTATAAGCTGCATACAATCCTATAAGCTGCATACAATCCTATAAGCTGCATACAATCCTATAAGCTGCATACAATCCTATAAGCTGCATACAATCCTATAAGCTGCATACAATCCTATAAGCTGCATACAATCCTATAAGCTGCACACAATCCTATAAGCTGCACACAATCCTATAAGCTGCATACAATCCTATAAGCTGCACACAATCCTATAAGCTGCACACAATCCTATAAGCTGCATACAATCCTATAAGCTGCATACAATCCTATAAGCTGCATACAATCCTATAAGCTGCATACAAAAGCTGCTCAATCCTATAAGCCTGCATACAATCCTATAAGCTGCATACAATCCTATAAGCTGCATACAATCCTAAAGCTGCATACAATCCTATAAGCTGCATACAATCCTATAAGCTGCATACAATCCTATAAGCTGCAATACAATCCTCTAAGCTGCTACAACCTATAAGCTGCCAACACAATCCTATAAGCTGCACCACAATCCTATAAGCTGCACACAATCCTATAAGCTGCATACAATCCTATAGCTGCTACAATCTTATAAGCTGCATACAATCCTATAAGCTGCATACAATCTATAAGCTGCATACAATCCTATAAGCTGCATACAATCCTATAAGCTGCATACAATCCTATAAGCTGCATACAATCCTTAAGCTGCATACAATCCTATAAGCTGCATACAATCCTATAAGCTGCATACAATCCTATAAGCTGCATACAATCCTATAAGCTGCATACAATCCTATAAGCTGCATCACAATCCTATAAGCTGCATACAATCCTATAAGCTGCATACAATCCTATAAGCTGCATACAATCCTATAAGCTGCATACAATCCTATAAGCTGCATACAATCCTATAAGCTGCATACAATCCTATAAGCTGCATACAATCCTATAAGCTGCACACAATCCTATAAGCTGCACACAATCCTATAAGCTGCACACAATCCTATAAGCTGCACACAATCCTATAAGCTGCACACAATCCTATAAGCTGCACACAATCCTATAAGCTGCACACAATCCTATAAGCTGCATACAATCCTATAAGCTGCATACAATCCTATAAGCTGCATACAATCCTATAAGCTGCATACAATCCTATAAGCTGCATACAATCCTATAAGCTGCATACAATCCTATAAGCTGCATACAATCCTATAAGCTGCATACAATCCTATAAGCTGCATACAATCCTATAAGCTGCATACAATCCTATAAGCTGCATACAATCCTATAAGCTGCATACAATCCTATAAGCTGCATACAATCCTATAAGCTGCATACAATCCTATAAGCTGCATACAATCCTATAAGCTGCATACAATCCTATAAGCTGCATACAATCCTATAAGCTGCATACAATCCTATAAGCTGCATACAATCCTATAAGCTGCATACAATCCTATAAGCTGCATACAATCCTATAAGCTGCATACAATCCTATAAGCTGCATACAATCTATAAGCTGCATACAATCCTATAAGCTGCATACAATCCTATAAGCTGCATACAATCCTATAAGCTGCATACAATCCTATAAGCTGCATACAATCCTATAAGCTGCATACAATCCTATAATTATAGCTAGAATTAAATTGAAAAGACGTCGCCGTACAGAAGAGGTTAAGGAGTTTTAATTAATTAAACAATTTTCGGGTAATTTTGTCTTTGTTTATCACCTAGACTATAAACAATTGTCAAACCCCTTTCAAGCTAATAATCTTTAGGCACCCTTTAAGTATTAAATATGTACATTCTTTGATAGAAACCTAGCTCCTAAAATGCAGGCTCGCTATCGCTCGCCCGGAAAAAAATCGACACTTGAATAGCGTGAAGTGTCATATAATCACCAAATTAATGGGATGAAACGTCTCAAAAACTTTAAACTGAAGTGTAAAACAAAGAGGGTCCAAAAAGGGCGCCTCGCACCAGAAAATATTAAGTAAATGAGGACTAAACAAACTCTCCATTAACCCTTTGAGTACCAGCGACATGTGTTAGGCTTTATTATAACTATATTAACCCTTTGAGTACCAGCGACATGTGTTAGGCTTTATTATAACTATATTAACCCTTTGAGTACCAGCGACATGTGTTAGGCTTTATTATAACTATATTAACCCTTTGAGTACCAGCGACATGTGTTAGGCTTTATTCTAACTATATTAACCCTTTGAGTACCAGCGACATGTGTTAGGCTTTATTCAACTATATTTAGACGATATTATAGCTTAGGAAGGATTTGTGTTAGTTAAAAGGGTTGGTTAAGATAGTTTGAAGCCTTATTATTGCTGTAGGTCTTTCCTAAGCTGAATAAAATCGTCTAATATACCGTAGATGAACGTTTCTGACGTTTCTGATACTGAATGAATTAACTTTTGCCTGTACTAATACATATAGTTCGCTATTACCACAAAGCCAAACATAATACTAAAATGTCAACGGTCGTATCATTACTTATTTGCGGTGGGAGCGGGATGCTAGGAATCCTCCTCCCCTTGTAAAATTCACCTACTAGACGAGACCAAGAAAGGGGCGAGGGAACACGAAAGTGGTCCTGGACCCTAAGAATTGGAACATGAAATATTGTTTTTGTTCGGGCTCTGTCTCGAGTCAGCCACCCCCAGCTATGGTGTATTGTACCTGAATATATTATATACATGCTGTAAGCTAACAAGTAAAATTTGTTAGAATCGTATATTACATACAGCTTAGGATATTGGAAATTTAGTCTCCTACGGCCATTTATACAAATATTTATTGTAATGTTCGAGAAATTATATAATGATGAATTAACTCGCTATACTCGGTTGCTTTTCAGCTGACGGTAAATTGAATTCCTAAGTAGCTTATTTTTCGATATTTAATGGACAAATATTAAATTACTCTATCTCTGCATCATAATGATTAAGATCAATTATATATAATTAGCAATACAGTATATTTCACGACAAAATCTTCAACGTATCTGATAAATCTTAATGGGAACCATGCACTTTACCATCAGGTGAAAAGAAACAGAGTCTAGTTAGTCAGGCTATGGTAAAACAACATTGCACACAACGAAGAACTGTGTCTCCCACTGGTAAACACACTGTCCGCTCCAAACCCTCCTCCATCCTGCTGTCCTCTTTGTACAGCTCACCACAATAGTCTCTGGACACCCATGAGAGTCGTGTAAACAAACCTGTGAATCTTTTGAGCGAAGATAAAGGATTGGTGTGTCTCATTTGCGATTGATTCAGCTTCAAACCAGTGTCCTGGGGTTAATGTGGGCAACTGTACATTAGGTTGGAATTCCATATATCAAAGTTCAGCCAACCTTTTGAATTAACTCATTAATGGAGAGTGTGGGGTGTGTTTATATATATATATATATTTTTTTTTTAATGTATTGTAGGCCTACAAGCTTAGTACAAGTAACTCATAAATTTAATATATATTTATCTTTCTAGTAGATGCAGTAGAACCTTCCTTATTTGTTATCTACGATGTATAAGTGTAAACAATTACAGAGTAGTTGTAATAGTATTCTAATGTCAACTTCACACCATCCTCATCCTCATAGTGTATACGCTTAGCAGTTGTTGGGCGTCTTCCAATCTTCACTGACAGGTAGGTTTCGAAGCCAATGTTTGGAAAGTCAAATAAATAACACACACTCACACACACACACACTATGTCTATATACCGGTAAATATATATATATATTACAATTTTCACCTAATTAAACGAAGTGAGAAGCTTAATATGCATATATACGTCCCAAGTGAATTAATCACGAAAAAGAGGTAAAATAGATTTTCCAATACAGCTGATTCTATCGGCACGTCTAAATTAACAGTTTCTAAAGTTTTAAATACTTTAATTCTCTTTCCTCTGTGTGTGTGTGTGTGAGAGAGAGAGAGAGAGAGAGAGAGAGAGAGAGAGAGAGAGAGAGAGAGAGAGAGAGAGAGAGAGAGAGAGAGAGAGAGAGGGGGGGGGGGGGGGGGGGGAGTGGGGGGAATTCAACATATGTCCTTCTTGACATGATTGATCAAAAGCTTTTCAATTCATTAACTTGCCTGCACTAACTAAACTATATTCCTGTATTATCTTCATTTTACTAACCAAAAGAATGATCTTAGTCAGTTGTTCACCCCTTGAGGATTATGACGCGTTTTGGCAGTTCATTCTGGCTTTAACCCGCTGACTTCCACATACCCTTCCTAATCTAAATATAATCGTCTAATAATAGCTAGAATATACAGTCAAAATACGTCATGATCCTCAAGGAGTTAACATTCTAGGCAGATAATAGGTGGCATGCAAGTTTACAGAGGGAATACAAATGAATGCAAAATCAAGAGGATACTCGACCTAAGAAAGTAGCACATGACTGTACAGTATGTATAAATATCATTCACTTGCATGATGGGAATAATTGTAGGAATGTTGAATGTTGATACAGTCTCACAATTAACGCCCTGGTGATCAGGACCGCAAAGGGCGTGTTTTGGAGATTTTGTCCAAAGTGCAGAACTATGTTAATCACCTTCTCAAGGCTTTAGAAATTTGTTGGGAAAAAACTGACACGCGTGATTTTGTTTGCTATGAATAGCGATCACTTTGAAGATAATAGGCAAGCTTTTGGCAACGCTGAGTGACAATACTTCACACAGTGAGAAAATCAATACAGTCTGGAGAGCCCAGAGTAGCCTGAGCAATGAGGTGAGAAGTATGCTATGCTGTGAATTAAAAGGTAGCTGATACGTGCGTATCTCGACACTCTCTTGTGACTGGTAAGTGTATGTAAAATACATTGTGAGAGTGTTGTGTGTTATGGAAGTGATTCATTTTGTAAATATATTTACTGTATAAGTGTTGATATCATAGTTACATGTTTGTGTATATCGCTACTATTTAATAAGCATCTGTCCATGCCAACAACAATATGCTCTCTCTCTCTCGCTCTCTCTGTGTTATTATTCTGTTACTAACCCATCTGTCCCCTACTAACATCCTAATCCTGCCACGGACATTAGCTCCAGGGCAGTAGTTCCCATTACAATGGACCCTTACCCACTCTAAATCACTGTTTGGACACTTAATCCGCAGTGTTTTGGAGGACAAGCAGCATAGAGGGGTCACTAGATATGTTGTTGCTTTATTTCCTTTGTACTCTCTCTCTCTCTCTCTCTCTCTCTGTCTCTCTTTCTCTCTCTCTCTCTCTCTCTCTCTCTCTCTCTCTCTCTCTCTCTCTCTCTCTCTCTCTCAGGCAAGGGTGGTGGTGGTAGAGTGTAATGGCTCGGACATTATTTCTACTGGTCAGGCGGACTCTACCCGGTTTTCTGCCTGGCCGTGTACGTCTGTCTGTCTAGTCTGTGTAGGCGTGTGTCGCGTATGGTGTGTATATGTGCCTATGTGTATGTGTGTATATCTGTCTGTCAACTGTAGAGTGTGAGTGTATGTTTTTTTTTTTTTTTTTGTCATGTGGATGAGAGACAAAAGGCAGAACTGCCTGTGACGAGTGCCTCCCCCAGAGTTGAAAGAGTGTCAGGGCCAAAATCAAAGAATGCTCGAGCCAAAATGCCTGGACACACGGTGTTTGAAGCAGTTTAAGTCATAGGATGAGGGGAAGATAGATTCAGAGAGAGAGAGAGAGAGAGTTCCAGAACTCAGCTGTTGAATAGAAGAAAGTTTGGGAATATCGTTTAACTCTTGGATTGAAGAGTTGCACAGAGCAGGGGTAGGGTTGTGTTGCAATAGTGGTAGAATAGTGAGAGATGCAACACTGCAGCGAAGAGAGAAAGAGATATTGCAAAGAGTCAGTGGGTGGCCGTGAGTTAATGAGACAAAAGGCTTTCTTTTCTACTTTTTCAAGAAGTGCTGTGTGAGAGGATCCTCCCCACACATGCGAATAATACTCAATACATGGGGAGGTGTGGTGTAGTGGTCTTGCCACTGAACTGGTAATCCTAAGGTTCGGGGTTCGAATCCCGATGTATCAATGGAAAGATATTATTGGGATTGAATGTGTGCTGTACTTGGTATCAGTGCATCACCACAAAGCCCACCGACACGCCATATATAATACCCTCGCTGTCTCCAATAAATTAGCATTGTATGAATATTCCCATATTCAAAATATACTAATGGAGGCAGTGCCTAGAGAGTTATCTGCTCAATAGGTGGCGTTTAAGTAAAAGAGGATCCGAGACCGTGAGTGAGGCGGCGAGATAGTGGTGAAGCAGCTCTGAAGAGTCAGGTGTTGCCTCAGGGCCACGAGGGACCGGTCAGGCGTCGTGGTCTACGATGGCAGGCCACAAACGACCCGGTTGAAAGCGCTCAAACTATCTCCATTCACTGTCTGGAATAACACTTCCTGGCTTCACCATGTTGAGTGGTTGAATATACAGGCTATAAGTCTATGTCTGGAGGTAAAAGCTGGATATAGAAAAAACAAATAATAATAACATGGACGCACTGTGCTCCTGTACAAAGCAAGAAACTGTGCAGGGGTAAAGAGCCTCCGGAAGAGGTTGAGCACAAAATATGCTAAACATGAGTGACTACGATGATGTTTAGTGTTTTTAATTTTGTTCTTCTATATTCCAACTACTCCCTCTCGGGCATAGGCTGAGACCCTGCACACTCTACCGCTGAACAAGGTGAGGCCCGTGAGGTCTTGTTCCAGCCTAGGGAGTGAGATATGCGAAGCACCCACTGCTCGAAGCAACTGCATCTCTGAAGCTGTTCCTCCTCTGCGATTCACAGTCTCATTCCCCAGGCTCGGACCCTCACTCTCAGAACGCCACCTATTGAGCAATTAACTCACTAGGTATTGCCCCCCTGTAGCATATTTTGAATATGGGAATATTCATACAATGCTATTTAATCAGGAAACAATGAGGGTATTTTTGTTTTGGCATTTCGGTGTGCTGTGGTAATGCACTGAAACTAGGTACAGCACAAATTCCATCCCAATAATATCTTCAGTGAGTACAGTCAGCCTAATAAGTGATGTCTCGGCACCAAGTATATTTTGATCAATAATTGGTGTCAGCCATATTTAAACAGGATTTCTTCATTTCGAGTGAGATATACAAACATGTTCCTACACTTACCCACCCTATTCAACATCTGACAGACATTAATACAGCAAAGAGGGAGCCAAACGTAATGACCCCCCTTAACAAATATTCAGCAATACTGGTACAGAATATATAGTTTGATAGTTTGGTCCTTGGATCTATATTCTACATGAATACAAATAAAATATCACCCTGTTATGTGTTCTTTGGGGGCATAAAAATAGCATCCAAATAAAATGCGGCCGATATCTCTTTTTACAAGATCAATAAGTGAGAGGGTGAAGAGTGGAAGTGTGAATGAGACAGTGGAGAGTGAGTGACATACAGATGTATCACACTACCCACAATAACCTGCTACCTCCTGCTCCGACTCTTCATTTAAGCCCCTTTCACACAGCAGTTCAGATACTCCCAGAAACAGCCAGACGACAATGGTGTGGGATGACAGTCATCTGTAAGTGAAACGACCGTATCCCGTAAGACCACCGTAAATCCCTCGCCAATGTGACGACACACACGTCAGCGAGACGACAGACCAAAATTTTGAACAGACAGAACACAAATTTCAACAGACTGCGAAACGACAGGCATAACACAACCTCCCAACAGCCCTCCAACACCTACGATTGATTCTCGTCCACTTAACGACAGGGATTGGGTGTGTCTGTGTGAGGGTGTGAGTATGTTGATTTATGTGTGCGTGTGTTTGAGTGTATGTGTGTCGGTATGTTTGAGTGTGTGGGTGTCAGTGAGTACCTATATGTGTATATGTGTGGGTGGGGTGGGGTCAGCGTGTGTCTGTATGTGTTTATGCATGCCTCGTGTGGGTGTGTGTGTGTGTGTGTGTGTGTGGGTGTCAGTGAATGGGAGAGGGTGGGGGGTCAGTGAGTGTATGTATGTGTGTGTGTGTGTCGGTATGGTTGTTTGAGTGCGTGTTTGTGTTGGTAAGTGTGTGTGTCGTTATGTGTGTGTTTATATGCCGTTATGAATGTGTATGTTATGGTTGTTTGCATGTGTACTAGCTTATAGTTGGGTCTATTTCATATATTTCCATGCACTTTTTTGATCCGCATGGACCTAACAACCTCTTTCCTCCTTATCCCTATTTATCTATCTATCCATATATATACTTATCTATCTATATATCTACTGTATCTATCTATCTCACTTATTAATGAACAGAAGTATTTGTTGTTTGTCTTTTTAATCAGCGCTTAGTTTTTAATGCCATGGAATTGAACATAAATAGTAATACCATTAATACCATTAATACCATTACATAAATAATTATAATGACAACAAAGTATATACAAATTCTTCCCTCATCTTTTGTGGACTTATATAGTTGACAACTTATCTTTTCAGAAATGTAGGTATATTTAATATATGTTCATGCACTTTATCGATGTTGGTGGGCAATTATCGGCTATCACTTCTCAGTGAGCTCGTCTGAAATATTAAAAGATTGGGGAATAATTTTTTTTTTTTTTTTTAATTGATTTGTGTCATTTTTCTCATTATGAATTAGTAGAATAATTATTTTTTTAAGCCCATCACATCAGAAATGATTAACGGATTCCATAAAGATAAAATACCAAATATATGTGCTGATAAATAAGGGAGATAGCTAGATACAGATATAGATATGTACAGTAGATATAAATATAAGTAATAGAGAGAAAAAACAGAACACAGGAAAAATGATAATGAGAGATGTACACAAATAACTAGGGTCTCTATTTTCTAAAGGGCCTCCAAGGTCATGATGTTTTAAGTCCGTTATTTTTTAGCGGGTCACTGCAATTACGATGTTTTCGTATGATTTATGAATTTATTCTTATATATTAATTCTTTCTCCGGGTCCGAAACAGCAAATATATATATATATATATATATTTTTTTTTTTCTCTTAATTTGGTTTTGTGATATTTTGGCGCCTGAATGTTTTTACGAATCCTTTATTTAATTTTGTTAGATATATCTCCTTACTTGTTTCTATCTTATTGTTGGTTTAGCCTGGGAAACCCTCTATCCTATGTAATAAGTATCCCCATACATATCTCCCGAAAATAGGATACAGCCAACAGACTGTCTCCCAACAGAAAAAAAATGCATCCTAACTGCCTCTCTCCCCCCTCCTGCTATGACCGCTAACGTTGGGCCGTATCTCTCGATTTTTTCGACCTTTACCTATAATATTGGGGGTGTCCAAGGAAAAACAGAACCGCGCCCAATTATTGAAGATCACTGCCAGACAATGCACAACTTTTTACCAGACAGCACGAGAATGTTAGTCTCCTGGCAGTCAGGGAATGTCTGGACGGCTGTGTGTCTGTAGTGCAGACAGCTACTGTCACACACGCTTAAGTTTTGCTGCGGCAGTAAGCGATCGATATATTGTATTTATTAACCTAAAATACAGAGTAACATGAATTGATATAGATATATCCATTGTAATAGGATCCTATCTAGGCCTATACATTAACATTGATATCTTATAATGCTTGCAGCTTATATAATTGATATAGATATATCCATTGTAATAGGATCCTATCTAGGCCTATACATTAACATTGATATCTTATATGCTTGCAGCTTATATAATTGATATAGATATATCCATTGTAATAGGATCCTATCTATACATTAACATTGATATCTTATATGCTTGCAGCTTGTATAATTGATATAGATATATCCATTGTAATAGGATCCTATCTATACATTAACATTGATATCTTATATGCTTGCAGCTTATATAAGCACCTATGAGGAAGTTTTCGTAATTTATATAGCTTGACTTTGCTCCTAGGTTTTAACACAGCAGTATATGCTATCGTTATATCGAACATGATTGAAAAAGCAAGACGAATAGCAAGAATAAATATAAGAGATTTACAGGAATACAGATCACAATAGAGGACAAGGGAAGTAAGAACGAGAGAGAGAGAGAGAGAGAGAGAGAGAGAGAGAGAGAGAGAGAGAGAGAGAAGAGAGAGAGAGAGAGAGAGAGAGAGAGCGAGAACTGACAATGAACAGAACAAGCCCACTTCACTGTTAAACTACCGGAAGATCTCTTAACCACTTACAACCCCCCCCCCCCCCACCCTCTCTCTCTCTCTCTCGTTCCTATTTCCCTTTTTCTCTATTGTGATCTGTATTCCCGTAAATCTCTTACATTTATGCTATTCGTCTTGCTTTTTCAATCATGCTCGTCCTCTCTCTCTCTCTCTCTCTCTCTCTCTCTCTCTCTCTCTCTCTCTCTCTCTCTCAACTGAGTGTGTTTTTTGTAAATTGTTGAGATAAATCCAGTTGCAAGTGAACTATGTAGTTAAGGAATGTATTACCTCCCGACATTGATGTACGGGAGTGAAGCATGGACGTTGTTGGAGAGACAAACCAAGAGTGAGAAGGGTGGAAATAAGTTATTTGAGAAGTGCGTGCGGAGTTATATGGAGGGATAGACAGACGAATGAGGAAGTACGAGAGCGATGTGGTGTGGATGTAGATGTGCTGGAAAGTGTGAAAAGGAACACCTTGAGATGGTTCGGCCATGTGGAACGTATGGGAAGCAAGCAAATGACTAAGACAGTGTATGAAAGTGAAGTGGAAGGACAAAGAGGGAGAGGTAAACCGAGAGAGGGGTGAAAGGATGGAGTTAAGAAGTATAAGCGTGAAAGCCGTGCTGGATGGGAAGAGGGGCGTCAACTGACTTGGGACAGAGGTGCATGGGGGCGATTCATTCGTATCCACCCCCTCGCAAACTATGTGACTACAGTATATAGGCTACCAGCCATTCCCGTTGGTGTACAATGAACATAAAATCAAACTGATCCAAATTAAGCACCTTCACTTATCTACCTATCTACAGTATCTACTTATCTATCTAGCTATCCTAACTTGTTGCTAAATTATATCAATGCTATCGAATCAAGAATTATATAATGTAAACAACACATAATCTTTTAGACGTTAGGGAAATTTAGTCTAATGATCACCACTTCAATAATTCCGTAAACAAAATTGTACAAAACTCATTTTATGAAATATAATTATGACTGACTGAGTAACTATACTGTATATCTACAGTATGTGATCAAAAGTCCCTTCTGAATTAATTTATATAATTTGATATTATTGCTGTTTAATTCACGTCTTTATATGACATTGATCTTCAAGTGAATGTGAACAATCTTAATGAGGTTAAGCTACTATGCATGGACCTACAAAGACTGGGTGAATTTTCTGAAATATGGCAGAGTGGGAAGGTAGGAATCTTCATCCCCTTGTAATATACTCCTACTCATCAAGACAGAGCAAGGGACGAGGGAACGCAAAAGTGGTCCCGGACCCTAAGAATTGGCACTTTGAAGGCTTTTGCTCGGGCTCTGTCTCGAGTTGGTCACCCCCAGCAATGGGGTATGTGCCTGAGTATATACATACATACATACATGGCAAATGATACTAAACCTGGAGAAATAAAATGTGTTTTTCTCTTCAGAAAAACAAAAACACAGTTGTTGGATGAATATTGGATGTATATTTCCAGCGACCTACACCAAGACATTCAGGTACAGACGAAAGGCAAGATGATAAAGGGTAATATTATAGAATTTGCTCAACCTACAATAAATTTTCCTTTTAGGTAGTAAGTTAGTTTTCGACAGTAGCTACAGCTTAAGAAGAAAGTTGAGTGCATTTTGCACACTGTAAAGTGGGAATATTGCTCTATGCCATATATCTATTGTTCATCTATAGTATCTCCTGGAAAGGGATCTTAATCAAAGTTTTTTAAACACTTAACTTTTTTCCAATACAAAACACATACAAACACACATGCACACACACTCGCTCTCTCTCTCTCTCTCTCACACACACACACACACACACTCACTCTCTCTTTTTGTTTTCTCTCTCTCTCTCTCTCTCTCTCTCTCTCTCTCTCTCTCTCTCTCTCTCTCTCTCTCTCTCTCTCTCTCTCTTCTCTCTCTCCTCTCGAGCCCGACGCGCCAACCCGCCAACAGCACTTCGCTCTCGCTGCTCGAAATCTGACCATAACTTGAGTACTCCATTACTCATCCCCTTATTTGTTTGCATGAGCTGTAGCTAAGCTCTAGCTTAACTGCCCTGTAGTTGCTTTGCATGTAATTTTGCTGTGTTTTTGACTGATAAACGTTTGTTTATCGAGACTGTTTTTGTTTACATTTGTACCGGTTAGTGACGACCGACGCTCTAAAGTAGACAAACTATTTGCTTGTTTCATATTATAAAGTTCTAGCACTTATTGTAGATATTTTAGCCCTCACTGCAGTTAAGTGCTTAGCAAACCACCCAGTAGTTATCTTGCATGACATTGTACTGTAGTTTTGACTGATAAACGTTTGTTTTTCAAAATTCTATTTGTCAGGTTAGTAGAGACGCCGCCGATACCAGCGCCACCTGTGTACGCATAAACAAACCCTCTTCTTGTATTTTATATATCAAAGTCTAGCCAATACTGTACTTGGTTGAACTTTTTTATCTTGGTTATCTATATAAATCGCACACACTAACATTTGTCAAGATAGTTTTAATATTGGGTTAGAATAATTTAGTTACTGTAATACTTTTTGATAGCCTATTTATTAATCGCATTTCAGATACTTGTCACCATAATAGGCCTCTCACACTCTTGCCAGGGATATTACTAACTCCATTATTATTATTATTGTATCGACCACTGTATAAACTAATATACAGGCTTTAGCCTTACTGTGTCATACTGCTAACATAATTTTATTTTTATTTTCAGGCATAAAATTGTGTTCTATTGCTAACATATTCTTTTTGTGATCAACATATTCTTTTTGTGATTTACAGGCATTAATTGTACCATATTGCTAACCAATATTTTTTGTTACTGTACTGTATACTGCTTTCCAGTGTTCTCACTAGGCTAAATTAACCCTCTCCCCTTTTTTTCTCCCAGAAAATTTTGTAACAAATTACTAGTCCATTTACAATTTTCAGGCTTTAACTGTGTCATACTGCTAACATCAATTTTTTTTTTATATTTTCAGGCATAAATTGTGTTCTATTGCTAACATATTTTTTGTGATTTACAGCCATAATATTCTTTTTGTGATTAACATATTATTTTTGTGATTTACAGGCATTAATTGTACCATATTGCTAACAAATATTTTTTGTTACTGTACTGTATACTGTTTTCCAGTTTTTTCACTAGGCTACATTAACCCTCTCCCACTTTTTTTTCCAGTAAATTTTGTAACAAATTTCTAGTCCATTTGTGATTTTCAGGCTTTAACTGTGTCATACTGCTAACATAATTTTTTGTTTTTTTTCAGGCATAAATTGTGTTCTATTGCTAACATATTTTTTGTGATTTACAGGCATATTAATTTTATCATATTGCTAACAAAAATTTTTGTGATTTTCAGGAATTAATTGTATCACATTGCTAACATACATTTTTTGTGATTTTCAGGCTTTAATTGTACCATTTTGCGAACATAAATTTGTGTGATTTTCAGGCATATTGTGATTATATCGTCATGGCCGCAACGAACCTGCACGAGTTGTTCCGGTAAATTTGGCCCTACCATGTTTGTTGATACTGATGTCCAAATTTGTAGATTTTGCCAGCTCCGAGAGAAGATTGCGGATGAATTGAATGCAGCTCACCGCAAGATCGATGCCCTGACTACGAAGCTTGAATCCCTTCAAGAATTTGCCACACTCAACGTAGGAGTGCCCTCTGGCCCAAGAAACCACTACTATGTCAACCGCCATTCCAGTGCATACAGTACCGGTACCCACACCAGCAGCTACCTTAGATGTTGCAGATAATAATAATGACTCTACTCTCACTCCCCCCCAGGACAACTTTCAGTTAGTGAGAAACAATGTCCATCCCAGTACCAGTACCAGGAAGGTCATCCCGACAACATGCCAAAACCGCTTCAAAATTCTGGCTATTGACGAGGAAGAGGAAACGGAAGAAGTTCGGCTTGTGGGCGACTCCATGGTCCGTGGCCAACTAACCGAGTTCTGCGCCAGGGCACCCAGGACCAGAAAGCGATTCTGTATCCCAGGTGGCGGCGTGGACGACATTGTTGCGGCTCTGGAAGAGGTTTCCAGGCTCGCCCCCGCAAGCACTACGTACGTCATCCACGTTGGATCTAACGATGTCCAACGGACGCGGTCAGAGGAACTACTTTGCAAGTACCGGCGGCTGATCAGGTCCTTCAAGGAAAAATCTAATAGAATCTTAATTTCAGGAATTGTTCCCCGGATTGATGTAGAAAACCGATTCTACAACATAGCTACCAGTACAAATCGCCGACTAGCCAAACTCTGCAGGGAGGAGAACATCGGCTTTGTCGACACGTGGGATAATTTTTACTATGATAAATCTTTGTTTTCAGGAGATGGTGTACATCTCAATGAAGTAGGAGCTGCACGTCTTGGTCGTCTGCTGAACGATGCAGTCAAGGATTTCCGTTCAAAAAACGGGGTCAACCAGACCCAAGACAGGGTAGTGTAAGAAGTCAAATACGAACTGAAAATTCAGACAATGCACAATCAGTAACATCCAACTCTAATACTCTTAAGGTGTTTTATGTAAATGCTCGTAGCATACGCAATAAATTTTCAGATCTAGAGGAAATCGTGTTTACAGAACATTATGATATAATCGGCATTACAGAATCTTGGTTAAATACGGAAGACAGAGACTTTTTAGCCGAATATACGCTTCCTGGTTATACAATGTTTGAGAAAAGTCGGATCAATAGAAATGGAGGAGGAGTTCTGTTTTTTATAAAGGAAAGTCTTAATCCCGTCTTAATGTCAAAACCTCAAATTGCGAATATAGACATATCTTACGTACTATTAAATAATAAACGAGGAACTAAAATAACACTAGCTTTATTATACAGACCCCCATCTCAATCAGTGCAAACTGACAGTGAAATTTATGAACAAATTGCAGAAATAACTAACATACAAGATACCGTAATTCTTGGCGATTTCAACTTACCCGTGACTAAATGGGGCGATATTCTTACTTCACATTCTGGACACGACCTCTATGCTAACTTGCAAGAGAGTTCACTTTTTCAATTTGTACAATCTCCGACCCGTGGTAATAATGTGCTTGACCTTGTACTCGCAACAAAAGAAGAATTAATAGAGAATTTGAATGTTGGTGATGAATTCAGTAACAGCGACCATCGTACGATAACTTTCACTTTAAAGTTTACTAGTAACAAATCAAATAGCAGCATTGAGAAAGTCCCTAATTTCAAGAAAGCAAATTTTCATAAACTTAAATCAAAACTTAAAGAAACTGACTGGAGCTTTCTGACTAACAATAACGACATAAATACATCTTGGGAGTGTTTCACAACCACTTACCTTAAGGCAGTGCAAGACTGCATACCATCGAAAATACGGCGTCCAGGCCAAAATGATAAGCCCAAATGGTGGAATAAAGATATTTCAGACTGTCTGCTTGCTAAAAAATTTGCTAATGATAGATTAAAATCCTCACAAAATGACGAAGAACGGGTGAAATTTGTAGAGCTACGACGCAAAGCCAAAAAGTTAATTAAGCAAAGTAAAAAGACCCTGGAGTTACATGTTGCGAATCAAAGTAAAACAAACCCGAAAGAATTCTATAGTTATATCAGAAAGAAAAAAGTAGTTACTTCAACTGTTGGACCGTTAGTCGATGAAAATGGAGAATACACCAAAGACGAAGTACAAATGAGTAATGCCCTCAATACCTTCTTTGCATCAGTTTTTACAACCGAAGACCTCAGTGATATCCCTACACAATCGCCGATACAGATTGATAATTCAGATGTTCTAAGCAATATCACCGTTACAGAGAGAGAAGTATTGAATTGTTTAGATAAACTCAAGGTAAATAAAACTCCTGGACCTGATACAATCTCACCTAGAGTTCTAAAGGAAGCTAAGGATGAGCTCTCCAAACCACTGACATTGCTATTCAATGAATCCTTGCAGTCTGGGACTATGCCTGATCAGTGGAAGCTAGCCAACGTAACACCGATATTCAAAAAAGGCAGCAAATCCCTACCCAGTAACTATCGTCCAATTAGCTTAACATCAATTGTATGTAAAATGCTAGAAACGGTCATAAGAGACAGACTCGTAAATCACTTAGAGGCAAATAACTTACTTAAAGATACTCAACACGGCTTTCGTAAAAAACGTTCCTGTTTAACAAACCTCTTAGACTTCTTCCACGATATCTTCAACCTCTACGATGAGAGTAAAGCTGTAGATATTATATACCTTGATTTTCAAAAGGCCTTTGACAAAGTTCCCCACAAACGATTACTGCTAAAACTAAAAGCGCATGGAATACAAGACGGTGTGTTGAAATGGATAGAAAATTGGCTCAGCGACAGAAAGCAAAGAGTAGTCATAAACGGTAAGGCATCTAAATGGACCAATGTAAGTAGTGGGGTACCCCAGGGATCGGTACTAGGACCAATTCTCTTTCTAATTTACATCAACGACATAGATGAGGGTCTCACCTGTACAGTCTCAAAATTTGCTGACGATACAAAAATTGCAAATAGCGTACTCTCAAAAGAACAAGTTGACGATATGCAACACAATCTAGATAAATTGTCATGTTGGGCCCAAATTTGGCAAATGAGTTTCAATGCGGATAAATGTAAAGTACTACATATCGGATACCTAAATGAGAAAGCAAACTATTCGATGAATGGCACTCAGCTTAAGAATGTAAACAAAGAAACCGATCTGGGAGTAACAATATCGAGTAACCTAAAACCGAGTCAACAATGTTCAGAAGTTGTTAAGAAGGCAAACAAAATAATTGGCTTTATAGGCAGGTCATTTGAGCATAAATCCAAAGATGTTATCCTAACCCTTTACAATTCCTTAGTCCGCCCTCTTCTGGAATACTGCGTTCAATCCTGGTGCCCTTATTACCAAAAAGATATAAACAAGCTAGAACGAGTTCAACGTAGAGTTACCAAAATGATACCTAGCCTAAAGAACAAACCATACGAAGAGCGTCTTAGAGAATTAAATCTATTTCCTTTAACCCAGCGCAGATTAAGAGGCGACTTAATTCAAGTGTTCAAAATCATCAAAGGCATCGACAATATGAACTGTAGTAAGTACTTCACTATCGACCAATCTAATTACACGCGGGGAAACGGTTGCAAAATTATTGGTAAATCTTTTAACTCACACGAATCTAAGAATTTCTTCTTCAATCGAGTTGTCAACTTGTGGAATGGGCTTCCCCGAGACGTTATAGACTGCAGCACCGTTGATTCATTTAAACTCCGCTTAGACAAATATCTCGCATCAAACCCGCGACTGACTGCGTTTGTAAATGAATAACTTTATTGTATACCCCCTCAGTTACTAACCCATCTGTCCCCTACTAACTTCCTAATCCTGCCACGGACATTAGTTCTAGGGCAGTAGTTCCCTTTCCAATGTTCCCTTACCCACTCTAAACCACTGTTTGGACACTTGATCCTCAGTGTTTTGGAGGACAAGCAGCCTAGAAGGGTCACTAGACCTGTTGTTGCTTGATTTCCTTTGTACTCCTTTGTACTCCTTTGTACCCTCCAAATCCTCACCTCTTCTCTTCTCTGCCCTACGATGAGAAGGTGGAATGTTGAGGAAGGCCATGGGGTCTGGGTCATCTTCCTCTTCCTCATCTTCCTCTTTCCCACTTGCTGGGGAGTCCACTATGTCACGTGGGGGAGCAGGGGAATGATAGCTACTCTCCTCCCTTTGTTGTAACCTGGCGTACCGTTCAGCGATGGGGAGATAGGGTTCCTCCTCATGCATTTCATCATACTCGGCCACAGTGGGACTATATTCGTCCTCTGAATCATCATTTGATGATCCAGTGTCACTATCAGGCACATCACTCTCCTCAAGTAAGGCCAAGGCATCGGCCAGGGATATTCCCCTGCGTGGGTAACGGCGTGGTAAATCCGACATGGTGTTGCACTCGCGAGATGTATGGGTAAACTGACTTTCCTTTGTCACGCACGTCCCTTGTCCCAACAAACCGAGATTTGTGGGTTGCCATACATTGCCTACATCCTAAGGAATATCCCATACAAATATCAAGCCAATAGCTACCATAGGACAAGAGTAAATGAGGTCGAAAGTCGTTGGGAGATAAGTGGGTACAGTGTCTTTCATCACCTCCCCTGCATGACCACCCGCCTGGCAGGACTTGGGGGATAGCTGAGCATGGTCAAGTAAGGCGTACTTCCTAAGGTGTGTCTCACAAATTTCAAGCCTATAGCTACCATAGGACAAGAGTAAATGAGGTCGAAAGTCGTTTGGATATAAGTGGGTACAGTGTTTTTCATCACCTCCCCCGCATGACCACCCGCCCGGCAGTACTAGGGTGACAACTGAGTATGGCATTGTAATGCATACATCCTAAGGAGTGTCTCACACAAATCTCAAGCCTCTAGCTCCCATACGACAGGAGTAAATAAGGTCCAAATTCGCGGTAAAATAAGTGGGTAAAGTTGCGCCACTAATCCCACCACCACCACCCGCGCAGCCTGGCTGGCCGGTTCACACGTACCGTCCCTGTTCGCCATTACTCTACGGTACCTCCCCTCCAATTCTCAAGCCATTTCCTACCATACGAGCCGAATAATAGATTTTTTAGTGGTGGACGCATGGTTTGCATCGCTAAGGTTTAGCGTTACATACATTGTGGACGCAAACGCTGCGTCGCTGGGGCTCAGTGGGTTAAGTATTTCTACAGTAATATTACATACATGTTTGTACTTTCCAATCAATATACTGTATTTGTCAATAATGATGTTTTTTCAAGTTATATTATCATCAATAATACTTTATATTTAAGTCAATCCGTATTAACCCTTTGGCGCACGATGACTCGTTCAGAGTCATTAGGTATTTTTTTCCTAGGCGCACGATGACTCGTTAAGAGTCATTAAACTTAAAAATATTCGCCAAAAATTAAGTTTTCGTCTGACGCACGTCATATTTGGCATAGATATTAAGTATTGCATCTAGTTCAATGGGTACAATTGGCAACTCCCTCAGTTTAACCGTTTACTCATGGCTGGCTGGGAAGCGAGCAGAGTACAGCTCAGTCTGTGTTCGATACTTTCACGTTTATTCATGTATCTCAGTAACTATTTGGTTTATAGTAATTCTGAAGTTACCAGTGGAATCCTCATTAAATTCCGCTTCCATATATGTATGCAAATCAAAAATGGTGCGGGCAAAATTTTGAGCTAGCGCGAGTTGGAGATAAGGTATTTACTTTTTTTTTTACAATTCTTATTTCGGAGTGCCCCAATGTGGTTGTTTTGTATTTATTCTATGTTTTTATTCGCTTATCTTCAAGTTCAATCAACAACGAAGCCGATGGTACCTCATTAATCCAAATACAAGGATTTTTTGGTGGATAAAAACGTCACAGAAACAAATTATCGCCGGGCACAAAACTGGCTCTGAGTGAGCTGAGATATACTTTGGGAGTGGGAAAAACTTTGATTGGAAACAATAGGTGCGCCAAAGGGTTAACTATCGTTTTCTCCGAAGCTCTTATTGTCATAAAATACGGAGATAACGGGTAACTAAATTACAAATATATTATTTCAGCAATGTCGCTCTCCATAGTAATGGGTCCACTGGTTCTATTAACCCTTTCACTACTGGGGATGTCTTGTTTTATTTCAGCTATATTTAGACAAATTTAGGCAGCTTAGGAAGGATGGTGGCTAGAAGGGTTAATTGAGATGGCCTATAGCCTCTTTATTGGTACACGTTCGTCTTAACCTAAACTCAATAAAATTGTCTAATAATTACCAGAATATAATGAAAAAGACGTTACCAGTACAGGAAGGGTTAATGTATGTTGCCTTTGGCTTGCACTGAACAGGAAATTAATAAATGCATCATCTATAGGATGATAGGCATTAGCGTATAGAGTATCTTTTATGTAGCATTCCTACCACCATGAGTTAGAACCACCACACCTTACCTGATCTTATAGCTAACCTATGACTCTTATCACTACCTTACCTGATCTTATAGCTAACCTATGACTCTTATCACTACCTTACCTGATCTTATAGCTAACCTATAACTCTTATCACTACCTTACCTGATCTTATAGCTAACCTATAACTCTTATCACTACCTTACCTGATCTTATAGCTAACCTATGACTCTTATCACTACCTTACCTGATCTTATAGCTAACCTATGACTCTTATCACTACCTTACCTGATCTTATAGCTAACCTATAACTCTTATCACTACCTTACCTGATCTTATAGCTAACCTAGAACTCTTATCACTACCTTACCTGATCTTATAGCTAACCTATGACTCTTATCACTACCTTACCTGATCTTATAGCTAACCTATGACTCTTATCACTACCTTACCTGATCTTATAGCTAACCTATGACTCTTATCACTACCTTACCTGATCTTATAGCTAACCTATGACTTATCACTACCTTAACTGATCTTATAGCTAACCTATAACTCTTATCACTACCTTACCTGATCTTATAGCTAACCTATGACTCTTATCACTACCTTACCTGATCTTATAGCTAACCTATGACTCTTATCACTACCTTACCTGATCTTATAGCTAACCTATGACTCTTATCACTACCTTACCTGATCTTATAGCTAACCTATAACTCTTGTCACTACCTTACCTGATCTTATAGCTAACCTATGACTCTTATCACTACCTTACCTGATCTTATAGCTAACCTATGACTCTTATCACTACCTTACCTGATCTTATAGCTAACCTATATCTCTTATCACTACCTTACCTGATCTTATAGCTAACCTATGACTCTTATCACTACCTTACCTGATCTTATAGCTAACCTATGACTCTTATCACTACCTTACCTGATCTTATAGCTAACCTAGAACTCTTATCACTACCTTACCTGATGTTATAGCTAACCTATAACTCTTATCACTACCTTACCTGATCTTATAGCTAACCTAGAACTCTTATCACTACCTTACCTGATCTTATAGCTAACCTATGACTCTTATCACTACCTTACCTGATCTTATAGCTAACCTATGACTCTTATCACTACCTTACCTGATCTTATAGCTAACCTAGAACTCTTATCACTACCTTACCTGATCTTGTAGCTAACCTAGAACCTCTATCACTACCTTACTTGATCTTATAGCTAAACTAGAACCCCTCCCACCATGAGCTATACTCTGTTCCAAATAAATAGGCTAAAACTCTTGAACATTAAGGGGGGAAGGGCATATTTATTTGCTCATTTATTTATCTGTTTATTATCTTTTTTAGGTTCCTCCCTAACACTAATGGGGCTAATCATGAGGGAGAAGGGGGACCATACAGACGACCCATATCCCCTTCTGTATCAGCGACGGCAGGAAGCCGTCAGTAGATAAATCACTCCCCAGTCCCAGCTACGGCAGGGAACCGTCAGTAATGTACTTTCCTTGTAACTGCCAGTATCAGGCAGTGCCTGGTACCACACCCGTTTGAGCACTGCTCTAGAGTTAACAATACTTCTCAGCTTATATCCAAGCCTCTGCAAGCTGGTAGAGCCAGTATTCCTTCATCTTTTGAGGTGGGAGGTTGTTTTATCTTGCCATTTTGGCCACATTGCATGGGACTGGGTGGAACTTTTATTACTGTACCCTACGGTACATTAAGGGTTAACCTCTATAACTCACAAACTACTAGAGTAATCAAGCTAATATATATGGCTACCATTTGGGAAGGGTCAACCAGGAAATAGGTGTGGACATTTACAGCCCATTGAGGTTATTGGATTCAGGACTTCTGGCCTACCTATTTGGAACAGGGTACATAAACTAAACTCCTTACTGTATATACATACATACATTCTTTCCATTTCAATAATTCATGTACGGTAATACAGTAACTTAAAATAGGTGACAGAGCCCAATAGATTCGTCTGGATGCCGACAGTTTTCCTCATCGTATGTTTATGATCAGTGGTTCAGCTCCTTTGAAACCTTTAACTTAACCAGACTGTATCACTATCATAGAGCAATAATATTGACTGTAGTGAACACTTTCAATTCCTATTTTCGCAATAAACGTCACTCATCTATTCAAAATACCATACCTTCTGTTGCATTTTTCTAAGTCACCAACATATTGATAAAGATAATTATTGTTTATCTAAATATATTCCAAATTATTATCCTGATCGAAAGGCAATGCTAATGCAATACACTATTTTCATATGTATAAATACAAAGGTTGTTCACCTAATTTAGTCCATTGTAGCAATGTTTCAAACGATCACAATTTTTAGTATGGGTATGAGGATTAACGTGGGGAAATACGATTTTGAAAACATTTGGAAATAGCATGTTATAAGCACTGGGCTGTCAATTTTGTTAAGTGTTTTATATTGCACTTACATGTATCATTAGAGATAGAATATTTATTTATATGTATATACTTAAGCTCATACCCCATAGCTGGGGGTGGCCGACTCGAGACAGAGCCTGAACAGAAACAACATTTAAAGTTCCAATTCTTACAGTCCGGCACCACTTTAGCGTTCCATCGCCCCTTACTCTGTCTCGTCTATTAGGTGAATTTTACAAAGGGAGAAGGATTCCTACCCCCTGCCCCCAGAAGGAAAAAGTAGGACAGTAAAAGAGACAGCCAGAAACAGCTAAGGTTGGGTAGAATAAGTTATATATATTATTATCTTACATTTTGTAAGTCATACTTCCACCTCTATCTCCACCTATCAATCTACAGTATGTTTCCACCTCTATCTCCACCTATCAATCTACAGTATATTTCAACCTTTATTTTCACCTATCAATCTACAGTATATTTCCACCTCTATCTCCACCTGTCTATCTACAGTATATTTCTACCTCTATCTCCACCACAGACATTGAAGTAGATATCATAGCTGGGTGGATCTCCGTCGGTGATCCTCTGTTGCCTGATGTTGATCCTGGAGAAAGAAAGAGCAAAGGCTTGGGTTCAGGGCACACAGGTGGTGTGGAGTACCATGTCGTACACCATCCTATAATCCGACCAAACTATGAAGGCACTTTGGGTGGGGCATTTTACCTTTTACAGTGATGCCACATTTTCAAATGGCCATTAACAAGATATCCCTATCTGTGTGTGTGTGTCCAATCCTGCCTAATGTATGCATTTTGTATTATTATAAATGGACTTATACCATGAAACTGTAAATTACGAAAACATTTAACCCACAGGACCCCAGCGACGCACGTTATGTGTCGCCTATGTATGTAACGCTAAGCCACAGTGCCGCAAGCACCTACATCGGAACTTTCGACCTTATTTACTCTTGTCCTATTGCAGCTAGAAAGTTCAGATTTATATGGGATGTACCTTAGGATGTTGCCAAGCAATAGCAATACTTGGTAGCCCCAGGTTCATCTGCGCGGGTGGGTACGTGCAGGAAGGGGATGCCAGTTTACCCTCTGATCTCGCGAGTGTTACACCATGTCGGATCGCTATACCTCTACACTTCGCCACCCACGCAGGGGTGTTTGTGTTGAAGAAGTACTTTCAATACTAGAGGATACTGATGTGGAAGACAGTAATACTGAATCGCCAGATGAGGATTCAGAGGAGGAGTATCGCCCATCACTGAGAGAGATAGAGGAGATGGCAGAAGAAGAAACCCTTGTTCCCACTCCTCGTCACTGTGTGGCGACACTACAAAGGGGGGTGGGGGGTGGGGAAAGAGTGCATTGCTCCCCCACTGCTCCCCGGGAGATAATTGACTCCCCAACAAGTGGGGAAGAGGAAGCAGATGATCCAGACCCCATGGCACTCCTCAGAATTCCGCCAAGCTATCGTAGGGGTCAGAAGAGACCAGCTGAGGAGGATAGGGGTCAAGCTGCTCTTTCTCCCCCACAACACGTGCGTGCTCCCCCACGCCTGCCTTCACCACCACCTCCCACTGTCTCCTTACTAAAAGCTGCAACCCCCAATACATTTTATAGGTTGCACTTGGGTGCAGCTATCTTGGCAGCACAGCCATTATCTTCCTCAGACGAAACTGATGAGGAAAGGCCTGCTCTGGAATCTTCTCCCACATGTCTCCACCCATGCCGCCTGTTCTCCTCCTTATTAGCGCGGGATGACTCAGCGCTTCCGCCGCCTCGCCACTCTACACCACCACCACCATACTCCTCTTCTACCAACTCTCCACCACCACCATCACCCCTCGGCCCACTACCTTACTCACCTCTCAGCATTCTGTTTCACCTCAGCCTGGGCCCTCCCAAAGATACGAGAGCTACAGACTACCTCAGACCCCATCACCGCCTGCATCGCCAAAACGCCCAGATCGTGCCCAATGCCCTACCAGCCAACGTGGGCGTAGCCGCAGCCGAAGGGCATCGAAAGTAACCCCGTTACGACGCCTCAGCGTTGACTCGAGATCAAACTACAGGTCGACATCTTGATCAAGATCTAGGTCAAGGTCAAAAGGCAGGACGATGCCCTCCCACCCTGGTGCCTTTGGTGATAACCCTGACGACCATTACGACTCTGACGACAAAGGTACTGGAGAGTGGAATTGGGTGAATGGGGAAAACTTTGTGCACACCCATTACGACTTTGTGGGCGCGAGGAATGCCGGTGATGCGATCCCCAACCGAAGCAATAAAACAACGAGACTTAATGTAGTCTCCTGCAGTTTTTCACTGCAAACCTCATTTCTATGATTGTTGACCAGACGAACTGGTACAATTATTATTTTATGGCTTGGAAAGAGCAGCTCAAACACTCTGCCCAACTGTCATGGCACACTCTAGACGTCCCAGAATTCTACACGTTTCTGGCCATCGTCATCCTGACGGGGGTGACGAAGAAATCATCAATAAAGAAGTACTGGTCCTGGGATCCCCTTGTCCATACTGTTACGGCTGGATCGGCAATACATATTCGGGATTCTTGATCGTAGGACAGAAATGGCTTATGTGACAACGACACGCTCGATTCCAGTCCCAAATACTATATGCTCCAGACAACAAAAGCACCAACGCCCTGCAGAGTTATCGTCTATGGTAACGAGGTACCTTAACTCGGCGAAAGTGTACAACAGGGGTAGGCTATGAGGCTAAACTCCCTCAGACATTTATAGGTTACATTATTACTAAAGAAATGCAATACTCAAGAAACTACGTTAATATTAAGCCTCTAATAATGTAGAATAGAAGCAGGCTAAAGGTATGACAGTGAACTGCTAAATGACAAATGTACACGCCTACTTGAAAGCGCGTGCACTAGAATAACTGTCCCCTACTAACATGCACTAGCATGTAGCATACAAGATGTTCATGATCCAGTAGATACCTAATAATACACATGGAAGGAACATAAACAGTAGTCACTTATTGTAATAATGAATCTATACTTGGAATAACTAAAAGGTTGCAGGCAACAGTACTGCGCCGGTAGCCTACTACCGCATAGGCTACTTCGCTTCTCTCACTCTGTCTCCCCTCTGAGTCCGTATGCGCCCTACGCAATAGAACTCCGGAAACAGCAGCAAAACGACAGTGCAGTTAATTGATACATGAAAGTATTAATAGTGTTGTCTAGTGTGTGAGTAATGTGTATTGTAAAGTGTTACATACATAAACTTAAAGAGAGCTGCAATGCATAGTAAAATAAAGATATCACCCACTCATCATCCCCATGTGTTCTAGCTAGCAGGCCAAGTCACAGGAACAACGAGTCCCAGCACCGAAAGCGAGAACCCAGGAAAAGACTGTAGAGAACACAAGGACAGATAAATTACGTTACTCTACTATACCGGCACTACGAGCGAGCTGTAGTCTCTGGTACTGCACTCGCTCCTGGCTCGGTAGGCAAATCAAGGCTAAGTCCTCGCCCCTCTACAGACAACTCCTGGGCATGGTCGGGCTCTTACACATGGCACTAGTCTAGTCACAAATTGGATGATGAGCTGGGCATATAACTCGTGAACATGTAGAACGTTCACCAACTATCCTCATCAAGAAGATCGCTGTTCACATTAACCCCTTAAATCTAATACATGTAAATATATGCTTGTCCTAAGAGTAATACGAGAGGTGAGTGCTGAAACTCCTTTAGGACCTCAAGGGAAGGTTATGCATTTAAATAGAGAGAAGAATGAAATGAGAGTAATGTCGTCAGAGAGAAAGAGTGCAACCGTGAGAAATTGGGAGAGAGGGCAAGGGATGTTAGAATCTCAAAGGTTCTAGGCAACCTGATCATGGAACACACAGCGAGCCTCCAGGCAATGTGCAGTACGACAACATGGGCAACCCAGGCAGCATATGCAGGCGGCAATGTACTACCAACCCTGTCGCACCTAGCTATAAGCGCAGGGCTGCCAACCGGTCCATACGTCTGGCAACCACCCCCCCGGCAGCGTGGCGCATTGCACCCTCTCGCTCTGAAGTCTAACTCACTCTCTCTCTCTGAATTCCTATTGTCTTATCTATCAACTTCTCTATTGATACTACATATTAAATGGAAGGTCTCGACATGGCTTAAAACAAAACCCACCACTGGTTAGCACATGACGAGACCTTTGCAGAGATACAAAGAACATAGTTATACGTTGTCACACTCAATATAAGCAGCCAGCACGGCACAGCGGCACAGCGGCACCGCACCGCGGCGGCACAGTGGAGTACCAAGGAGTACAATCAGGTTAAGTTGCCACGCACTGGGTGCGTCACAGCCCCCCCAAGATTTTAGATAATCGACCTTAGAAGCATTATCAAAATCTGACAGGCAACCAACCGACCTGCTACCCTTAGCTGCCACTAATTGCAAAAGGTGCACAACAACTGAAGTGTGAATTATACATAAAACACAATATCGCATGCATCATGCTACAACAATAAAGACTTACAAAACTAAAAAAAAAAATTTCTCGTTTATTTTATTGTTTTATAATCTTTTTGGACGGCGTTATGATAGCCTAATTTTACTCCTGCTCAACCCACACACCGTGCACGACTATCCTGGATCATCAACCCTTGATAGACAATCTGCTATCACGTTCTCACTCCCGGCAATATGCTGAATGTTGAGATTATACTCTTGGAGCATTAGGGACCACCTGGTCAACCGCATATTCCGATTGTGAAACTGATTTAGGAATTTCAAGGGATGATGGTCCGTATAAATCATCACTACCGGGCCGTAGGCTGGAACATAAACTTCGAAATGTTTGAGCGACAAAACGATAGCAAGAAGCTCCTTCTCTATAGTCGAGTAATTCCTTTGTGCCGAATTAAACTTGCGAGAAAAGAAGCTCACTGGGTGTTCCAAGCCCTCGGAATCAGTCTGCAGTAACACTGCCCCGGCATCCACACCGCTGGCATCAGTCGCCAGCTGAAAACTCCTGGAGAAGTCTGGGGCTCTCAAAATCGGATGTGTACACAGCAGGTGCTTGACTAGGTCGAAAGCCCTCTGACACTCCGCAGCCCAACAGAACTTCACTGACTTCGACAGTAGATCAGTTAACGGTGCTAAGACAGTAGAGTATCCCCGGATGAAGCGCCTATAATAGCCTATCATACCTAGGAACCGCATGACCTGGCGCTTAGTGGTGGGCCTGGGAAACATATTGATAGCCTGTATCTTGCTCAGGGGGGGGGCACACCCGGCCTAACCCGACCACGAAGCCAAGATACTGCACAGTAGCCTTTACAAACTCGCACTTCCTCAGGTTCACCACCAGCCCAGCATCGTGCAACTTCCCAAACAGGGTCTCTAAGTGCCTTAGGTGATTTTCAAAATTGTCATCATACACTATCACGTCATCAAGGTAGACCGTGCAGTTAGGGATTTCGTCACAAATATCGTTCATCAGGTTCTGAAACGTGGCAGGTGCGTTCTTAAGCCCATAAGGCATTACGTTACATTGGTAGGTCTTGCCATCTACCACAAAACCACAAACTTGCTTAGCTCGGTCCGACAGGGGTACTTGCCAGTAGCCTTTTACAAGATCAATTTTAGTAAGGTACTTTGCATTCCCTATCTTGTCCACGCTGTCGTCAACTCGAGGCAGAGGGTAAGGGTTGGTAGTGGTCAAGCCATTTAGCCTACGAAAATCTATGCAGAACCGCACCTTGCCGTCAGGTTTTGGCTGCAACGTGACGGGTGATGTCCACTTCACATAACCTTCAGTGATCATCCCTCTCTCAACCATGTACTTTAACTCCTCCCGTAAAGCTGGCAAATTTACCGGGGGCACACGGTAGGGCACTGACTTGAAGGGCACATTATCACCGACGTCCACGTCGTGCGTTACCTGAGTAGTGAGACCTGGGTGTTCGGCGAAAACAGAGGGGTATGACCTGAACAGGCCTAGGACAGCAGCACCCTGGTGCTCAGGCAGGTGACTTACAGCTTGCCTAGCCTCTTGTTCAGTATTCCCCGCCCACTGTTCCGCGGAAATGACACAGTCCCAGCTATCCTCCTCAGCAGCATGACTGTCCCCACCTCCTTCTCCACCCTGGCCGCTGCAGGCCAGCACAGGGACAGTGAGAGGCTCTGAGGGGCGTCTCACATACTCTTTCATGAGGTTAACATGACATAACTGATGTTTTTTTCTACGGTCAGGTGTTGCAACGAGATAATCAAGGTCGGACAGTTTCTTAGCCACCACATACGGCCCAATGAACTTGGCAGAAAGGGGGTGTCCAGGCAAAGGTAAAAGCAACATTACCTCCTGACCCACCGAAAACTCCCGAAGCTTCACCTTGGCGTCATACTGGTGCTTCATGACCGCCTGTGCATTAACCAAGTTATTACCTGCCGCTGCCATGCAACCTATAAGTCTCTCCCGGCTCTCAAGGATATATTTAAGTACAGACCCCGGCTTCTCTTCGCCCTCCCAGATCTCTTTCACCATACTTAAAGGTCCTCTCACATTATGGCCAAAGACTAGTTGATTTGGACTGAATCCCAGGCTCTCTCCTGGGACTTCACGTGCAGCGAACAGAACATACGGCAGACCCAAATCCCAATCAGTGTCATGTTCTGCACAGTAACAGCGTAGCATACTCTTCAGGGTCGAGTGCCACCGCTCCAAGACTCCCTGACTCTCGGGATGGTAGGCTGACGACACTACAGAACATATACCGTGCAACTGAAGGGTTTGCTTGAACAATTTGGATGTAAAATTGCTCCCCTGGTCTGACTGCACCTCACGTGGAAATCCATAACGGGAACAGAACAATAATAAGTTTTTAACAACTGCCTTTGCCGAGCCGTTTCTCATGGGGTATGCGTCCGGGTATCTCGTAGCCACATCCATGATTGTCAACAGGAATTTATTGCCACTACTAGTAGGTGGGAAAGGGCCAACCAAATCTACTACAACTTTGCTGAACGGAGGCCCGGTGACAGGTATGGGAAACAAAGGTGCCTTCGGGATTGTCTGGTTAGGCTTCCCCGTTGTCTGGCAGGTCGCACACCCAGCCACCCATGCACAGACATCAGCCTTGACCCCAGGCCACCAGAAAAACCTGCCCAATGCCGCCAATGTTTTTGTTACCCCCAAATGACCCGCCACCGGCACATCATGCGCCAGACACAATAAGGACTCTCTATACTTATTTGGAACAACCACCTGGTCTACTACCCTCGCACCGCCCTCCCACTTCGATTTGGGGTCTAGAAATCTGCGGTACAATATCCTGTTGAGCCTAAAGAAATCTCCCGGCTTCGCATCCCCATCTTCCTCCAACTCTATGGCACCATTGCTATAACGAGCTAGGCTAGCGTCTTGCAGCTGCTGCTCACTAATGTCCCTGGGCGTCAATGCATCAAGATGGTTTTGTAATAAGACATTACCCCGGCTAGTAGGCTCTACTGCCTTAGTGGCTCTCGCTACAGCTCTTGCCTCACGCGAAGTCTTACCCAACTCTGCCTTGTTACACACCATATCTGGGCCAGAGTCAACTCCCGTGTTTATTATAGGTCCAAGTACCGAATCACCGAGAAGTGCAGCAGAATCAATGTCCCTTTTCCTGCCCTTAGCAACCATCTCCTGATCCTTCCTCCACTGTCCCCGAGGTTGAGTGCTAGGCTGTGCAGGAGCCGCAGAGCGAGATCGGGTTACCACACAGGCCATCTCATCCTGTTGGCACCTCCCAACCCATTCCCGATTCTCACCATCCACGTCGGCCGCCCTCTCGGCAACGACTAAGGGTGGAGTCCCGGAAGTGGGCACCGCAAAGTCGTTGCCGAGAAGAAGGTCGACGCCCTCAACTGGCAAACACTCAACGATCCCTACATCCAGCTCCCTGCACACCTCTCCCACTCTCAACTCCAACCTCACAAGTGGGTATGACCTCGTAGCATTTATACCCTGCACCACAACAACTCTGGCCGCATTTATCGGTTTCCCTGTGAAGTTCCTCAACAAAGTTTGCGAAGCCCCCGTATCCCTCAGCAAGTCAACCCTCCGTAGTTCACTCCCCCAGCTCACAAACCCGTGTCCCCGATGGCTACAGAAAGTGTCCCGGACAGGTGTCGAGCCTTCCGTACGCTTCTTTACCGCGTGTGCCTCAGCTGCTGACAACCTACCCCGGGCAGTTGCTGCAGCCTTCAGAGACACACCGATACTGTGAACCAATGACACCGGCTTAGCGGGAGTGTTACTAGGGCACTCACGTGAATAATGGCCTAGCTTCTGACATTTGTAACATTTCACATCCCCAATGGGCTTCTTCCCTTGTGCGGGCGAAGAAGGGGCCTGACCTTTAGTAAACGGGAGAGGCTTGTGTTTGTAGGTGTTATTAGGTGCAATGCATTTTTTTTTTTTTTTTTTTTTTTTTTTTTTTTCTATATTCCAACTTACTTCCTCTCGGGCATAGGCTGAGAGCCTTAACATTCACCGCTTTACAATGAACAGTGAAGCCCGTGAGGTCTTGTTCCAGTCTAGGGAGTGAGACATGTGAAGCACGTAGAGTACAACGAGCACCTGCCATCTTGCCTTCACATGAGGCACGGTGCTCACTCATGGCCCGAAACGACCCCATCTCTGAAGCCATCTCGTTCCCATGCTTCACTGTCTCACCCCCTACACTCGGACTCTCACACTTACACACACACAACGCCACCTGTTGAGCAGATAACTCACCAGGCATTGCACCCCTATAGCATATTTTGAATATGGGAATATTCATACACTGCTATTTAATCAGGGAACAATGAGGGTATTTTATTGACGTTTCGGTGGGCTTGTGGTAATGCACTGATACTAGGTACAGCACAAATTCCATCCCAATAATATCTTCCCATTGATATTAGTGTGGTTATGTGTGTCATAGGATTTGTTATTATCGAAAACTCTGGTGGGTGGGGTATAGCGCCCCTTCTGCCCTGACTCAGCCCTCTGAGCGGCACCGCAACCACGAATCAATGATAATCTGAGGTCTGCCATCTTGGCAGCCTCCTCTACTGTCTTGGGACATTTTTCCTTAATGTTCAGCGTTAGATCGGTTCCAGTACATTTGTAAAACTGTTCCAGATAGAAAAGTTGCTTAATTTCCTCAGCCGACTCTGCGTGCTCGGACCGAAACCAGTTATTACATGCATCTGTTAAGTCCCGTGCGTGCTCCATAAAACTGACGTCGCTCTTCTTATTCACGCCACGGAACTTCAATCTATAAGTTTCGGGTTGCAGTTCGTAGGCCCGGAGCACAGCCTCCTTCACCAGTCCATACACTACACTCTCGTCCAGTGACAGTGCATCGTAGGCTTTCAACCCCTTACCCACTAGACGTGATGAAACTAATGCTGCCCATTTAACCTCCGGCCAGTCATACTCACGACACTTCTTTTCGAAACGAGCAAAAAACTCAGTCACTGCTGTCTCATCAAATGCGGGTACTAACTTAATTAAATGCGAAAGTGAGTCTGTAACCCGGTGCCCACCACCGAGATGACGCCCCGTGGTCTCTACTCTAGACTTCTCGACATCCATTTCAGCCTGGTACCTGGTTGCATCCTCATTGGCTTGGATTCTAGCAACCTCTATGCGTTCTATACTAGCCTGTTGTATCTGAGTCTCCTGCAGCTTAAACTTAGCTAGTTCTAGCTGAAATAACATCTCAGGAGACAGGCCTGGGGGGGGAGAGCACAAAATGGGGGATCCACACCGAGACGTGTTTACGGGTAAGCCAGCTTGCCATTGAGAACCCTCCTGCTGCATCGTGCTAAGACTCGCTGGCTGAGGGCCCAGCTCAGGGGTAGAGTGGAATGGAGGCTTGGAGGGAACCCCCCAAGACCCCACTCCACCCACCGCCCCATCGCCATCACCCAACAAACATGCCACCAAATTCTTCTTGGGCCAACTGTCAGGACAGTCCCGCCCCAAAACCGTGGCTAAACAGCGAAGACCGTAACAATCAATAGCCTGCAGGCGCTGTTCGGTCAAAGGTGTCTGCAAAAATGCCCGGGCATCCCTCTCTCCACTTATAACACTCCCCTCCCTAAATCTCTGTTGTACTTGCTGGTCACTAGGCTGTACCGTGTTATCCTCCCCCGTAAATGATGAGTCATTAGACATAGTGCTGGTTATACAATTGCTGTTCATAAAAAAAAAAAAGTGCTTATTACTAATTGCAGTCTCGACTCACAAAATGTTAAAGATGCTTGAATGACTCTACTCTAGACACCCCTAACGAAACAATCTGCAAGTCCACCAATACAATAATGACACAATAAAAATTCCTCCAATATGCAAGAAAATTCTAGCCAGCTCTACTAGGTAGCATAGAATAGTTCTCCAAAAAACATGTGATAGGATACTACTGAATCTTGTGCAAGGTCGCCATTTTGTTACGGCTGGATCGGCAATACATATTCGGGATTCTTGATCGTAGGACAGAAATGGCTTATGTGACAACGACACGCTCGATTCCAGTCCCAAATACTATATGCTCCAGACAACAAAAGCACCAACGCCCTACAGAGTTATCGTCTATGGTAACGAGGTACCTTAACTCGGCGAAAGTGTACAACAGGGGTAGGCTATGAGGCTAAACTCCCTCAGACATTTATAGGTTACGTTATTACTAAAGAAATGCAATACTCAAGAAACTACGTTAATATTAAGCCTCTAATAATGTAGAATAGAAGCAGGCTAAATGTATGACAGTGAACTGCTAAATGACAAATGTACACGCCTACTTGAAAGCGCGTGCACTAGAATAACTGTCCCCTACTAACATGCACTAGCATGTAGCATACAAGATGTTCATGATCCAGTAGATACCTAATAATACACATGGAAGGAACATAAACAGTAGTCACTTATTGTAATAATGAATCTATACTTGGAATAACTAAAAGGTTGCAGGCAACAGTACTGCGCCGGTAGCCTACTACCGCATAGGCTACTTCGCTTCTCTCACTCTGTCTCCCCTCTGAGTCCGTATGCGCCCTACGCAATAGAACTCCGGAAACAGCAGCAAAACGACAGTGCAGTTAATTGATACATGAAAGTATTAATAGTGTTGTCTAGTGTGTGAGTAATGTGTATTGTAAAGTGTTACATACATAAACTTAAAGAGAGCTGCAATGCATAGTAAAATAAAGATATCACCCACTCATCATCCCCATGTGTTCTAGCTAGCAGGCCAAGTCACAGGAACAACGAGTCCCAGCACCGAAAGCGAGAACCCAGGAAAAGACTGTAGAGAACACAAGGACAGATAAATTACGTTACTCTACTATACCGGCACTACGAGCGAGCTGTAGTCTCTGGTACTGCACTCGCTCCTGGCTCGGTAGGCAAATCAAGGCTAAGTCCTCGCCCCTCTACAGACAACTCCTGGGCATGGTCGGGCTCTTACACATGGCACTAGTCTAGTCACAAATTGGATGATGAGCTGGGCATATAACTCGTGAACATGTAGAACGTTCACCAACTATCCTCATCAAGAAGATCGCTGTTCACATTAACCCCTTAAATCTAATACATGTAAATATATGCTTGTCCTAAGAGTAATACGAGAGGTGAGTGCTGAAACTCCTTTAGGACCTCAAGGGAAGGTTATGCATTTAAATAGAGAGAAGAATGAAATGAGAGTAATGTCGTCAGAGAGAAAGAGTGCAACCGTGAGAAATTGGGAGAGAGGGCAAGGGATGTTAGAATCTCAAAGGTTCTAGGCAACCTGATCATGGAACACACAGCGAGCCTCCAGGCAATGTGCAGTACGACAACATGGGCAACCCAGGCAGCATATGCAGGCGGCAATGTACTACCAACCCTGTCGCACCTAGCTATAAGCGCAGGGCTGCCAACCGGTCCATACGTCTGGCAACCACCCCCCCGGCAGCGTGGCGCATTGCACCCTCTCGCTCTGAAGTCTAACTCACTCTCTCTCTCTGAATTCCTATTGTCTTATCTATCAACTTCTCTATTGATACTACATATTAAATGGAAGGTCTCGACATGGCTTAAAACAAAACCCACCACTGGTTAGCACATGACGAGACCTTTGCAGAGATACAAAGAACATAGTTATACGTTGTCACACTCAATATAAGCAGCCAGCACGGCACAGCGGCACAGCGGCACCGCACCGCGGCGGCACAGTGGAGTACCAAGGAGTACAATCAGGTTAAGTTGCCACGCACTGGGTGCGTCACAATACCCCAATCTTCGGCAAAATCATGAGCAGGAACAGGTTTTCGGCCATAATGGGGAACCTTCACTCCATTGATAGCATGGCAAGCCACACAAGAAACCAGGAACAATCCAGAGCTATGAAGGACCGAATGGAGAGGGTAAGACCCATCTTCTAGTACCTAAAGGCCCTTTCACACATTCACGATATTGGTCCCGATGTGCCACGAGGTACACAAATTGGTACATCGGCAGAGACAGTGACACGAAGTACGCGTTTGACGAGGAAGCCACGACGGGCCAGATGGTACCACGGTTGTGACACGACGGCACCACGTCAATGCTGTAACGGTCAAAATTCCGGTCCAAACCGTACCCCGACGTACCCCGACTTGGCACGAGGGGAACACGACGAGGGGCGATGGACTTACGATGGTGTTACGTGTGTGACACGACGAACACGGCGCCACAACGACAGACGGGGTGACAGACACAATTTGATATAAAAGGGGCAGGTTCTGGTACATGTAATTCAGTATACACACCTCACAAGCCACGGCCACACATCAGCACCACTCGCCATGGATGAACTCGCGGTCCTGCAACTGTAGGTAGATCTGGCAGCACATCAGGCAAGAATAGATGTTGACCTCTACAAAGCCTTGCAGGCTGTGCAGGATGCCCAGGTGCCAGCCATGAGACGGAGAAGGCATGTCTGGACCTGGAAGTGGCTGTTGAGGCGAGGGCAGCACGGCCACTATGACAACCTGCTGAAGGAGTTGGCTGTGGAAGACACCACCTCGTACAAAAACTTCATGCGGCTGGATAGAGTGATGTTCGGAGAGGTGCTTGAACGTATTGTCCCACTGGTGGAGAAGCAAGACACGTTTTGGAGGAAAGCCGTCCCAGGGAGGTGTGGTGGAGTGGTCATGCCACTGGATTGGTAATCCAATGGACCCGGGTTCAAATCCCGATATGTCAATGGGAAGATATTATTGGGATTGAATTTGTGCTGTACCTAGTATCAGTGCATTACCACAAAGCCCACCGAAATGCCAAAAAAATACCCTCGTTGTTCCCCGATTAAATAACACTGTATGAATATTCCCATATTCAAAATATGTTACAGGGGGACAATGCCTAGTGAGTTCACTGCTCAATAGGTGGCGTTCTGAGAGTGAGGGTCTGAGTCTGGAGAGTGAGACGGTGAAGCACTTGAGCGAAGCAACCGGCCGCTTCAGAGATGGAGCTGCTTCGAGCCATGATGGATGCTTCGCATGTCTCACTCCCCAGACTGGAACAAGACCTCACGGGCTTCACCGTGTTGGGCGGTGGAATGCACAGGCTCTCAGCCTATGCCCGAGAGGGAGTAGTTGGAATATAGAAAAAAAAAAAAAAAAAAAAAAAAAAAGCTGGTATGCGCCTAGCCATCACCCTACGTTACCTGGCTAAAGGGGAGTCATATAAATCACTCTCGTATGGCTTCAGAGTGGCGCACAACACCATCTCCCTCATTGTTTCGGCCACCTGTGAGGCCATCTACGCCGCCTACAAGGATGAGGTCTTCTCGTGCCCCAAGACGCTAGAGGGGTGGAGGGCGGTTGCTGACCTCTTCTCAAAGAGGTGGAACTTCCACCATGCTGTAGGGGCACTGGATGGGAAGCATGTGGCCACCAGGTGTCCCCCCAATGGAGGTTCCCACTACTACAACTATAAGGGCTTCCACTCCATTGTCCTCATGGCCCTCGTCGATGCCGACTACAAGTTCCTCTATTTGGATGTTGGATCACGGGGCTGCTCGTCTGATGGGGGCATATTTGCTGCAACACCACTGAGGGAGGCACTGGAGAATGGCAGCATTGGACTCCCACCAGCAGAGTCAATCCCAAACGACGTTTGGCTAGTGCCCTACTACATTATCGGTGACGAGGCTTCTCCCATGAGGACATGGATGATGAAGCCCTTCCCCCACCACAACATGACAAGGCAAGAGAGGATTTTCAACTACAGGCTGTCGAGGGCACGTCGGGTGGTGGAGAATGCCTTCGGCATCGTTGCTAACAGGTACAGTTGTGGACAGATGAAACAGATACAGCCTTGGTCTGTCCAAGACCTCAATAGAGGGCAGCACAATTAGTGCTCATAAATTATCTGGTAAGAGTGATGGTGTGGGGGTAGGAGGTGAAGGTATGGGGTGGAGGAAGGGAGGCGAGGAAGGGTGAAGGAGGGTACAGGAGTGGGAGGGGTATCCAGCGGCAGGTGGGAGCAGGTGGGGGTGGAGGGAAGTGGTGATTGCGAAATATTGGAGTCGTGAGGTGTGTGTAGCATAATAAACGCGCTACAGGCTGCTATCTGCTATTGCTCTCTCTCTCTCTCTCTCTCCATATCATCCATTGGGGATTCCATCCTACGAGGACAGGTCGAAGAGTTCTGCGACAGAGTCCCAAATCGACGAAAAAGATTTTGCATCCCAGGAGCTGGACTGGACGACATTGTGGAAGCCTTCGAAGGTACCACAAAAGATGCAAATGAAAATACCCTTTTTGTCATCCATGCTGGTTCAAATGACGTCATGCACACCAGATCCGAAGAGTTGATGGAGAAATATCGCAAGATGATCCAGCACTACAAAAACAAGTCAAGGAATATCATCATCTCAGGCATTCTCCCCAAGATCGACGCACCTGACAAATTCTACGACAAGGCCTTCAGCACAAATAGCCGACTAAAATATTTGTTTCTGAGGGAAGAAGTTGAATTCATCAATCTCTGGGACAACTTCTACAACCAGCCTACTCTGTTCCGCAAGGGTGGCACTCATCTAAACCCTGTGGGTTCAGCACGCATGGGTCGTCTCCTACACGAAGCAGTCCGCAGCCATGGATCAAAAAACGCCATCCGAGAAGAAGCAGCAGTGACATAAATCATCCAACGCCAAGCAAAAAACAGAGGCAACCGAGGACCACCAGCGATAAGGACCGAAGACAGCGAGGACCGAGGACAGCCATGAACATAAATGTAGATCCGACAAAAAACAAAAATATTATTAAAGAGCGTTCCGTGAGTTCTAAAATAACAAATATAAAGGTTTTCTATGCAAACGCTCGTAGCATACCCAATACATTTTCAGATTTAGAGGAGCTAGTGTTTACAGAAAATTATGATGTGATTGGCATAACAGAATCTTGGCTCAATACAGAAGATAGAGACTTTTTAGCAGAGTATTCACTTCCCGGTTATGTAATGTTTGAGAAAAGCTGAATAAATCGAAATGGAGGTGGCGTTTTACTTTATATCAAAGAAAGTCTTAACCCTACTCTCTTGTCAAAACTTCAAATTGTGAACGTCGACACATCTTTTGTGCTAATAAAGAATAATAAAGGTACAAAAATAATACTTGCGTTAATATACAGACCTCCAGCTCAATCAGTGCAAACTGACCGAGAAATTTACGAACAAATTGCAGATGTAAGTATCTAACAAGATACCGTAATTTTTGGCGACTTTAATTTACCTGTGACCAAGTGGGGCGATACTCTTACTTCACACTCCGGACATGACTTGTATACGAACTTGCAAGAGAGTTCGCTTTATCAATTTGTTCGAACGCCGACCCGTGGTAATAACGTTCTTGACATTGTACTTGCAACAAAAGAAGAATTAATAGAGAATTTGAATGTTGGTGATGAATTCAGTAACAGCGACCATCGTACGATAACTTTCACTTTAAAGTTTACTAGTAATGAACAAAATAGTAGCATCGAAAAAGTCCCTAATTTCAAGAAAGCAAACTTCCATAAACTTAGAGCTATGTTTAAAGAAACTGACTGGAGCTTTTTAATTAACAAAAACGACATAAATACATCTTGGAAGTTATTCGAAACCACATACCTAAAAGCAGTGCAAGACTGCATACCATCGAAAATACGGCGTCCAGGCCATAATAATAAGCCCAAATGGTGGAATAAAGATATTTCAAACTGCCTGCTTGCTAACAAATTTGCTAATGATAGATTAAAATCCTCACAAAATGACGAAGAACGGGTGAAATTTGTAGAGCTACGACGCAAAGCCAAAAAGTTAATTAAGCAAATTAAAAAGACTTTAGAGTTACTTATTGCGAATCAAAGTAAAACAAACCCGAAAGAATTCTATAGTTATATCAGAAAGAAAAAAGTAGTTACTTCAACTGTTGGACCGTTAGTCGATGAAAATGAAGAATACACCAAAGACGAAGTACAAATGAGTAATGCCCTCAATACCTTCTTTGCATCAGTTTTTACAACAGAAGACCTCAGTGATATCCCTACACCATCGCCGATTCAGATTGATAATTCAGATGTTCTAAGCAATATCACCGTTACAGAGAGAGAAGTATTGAATTGATTAGATAAACTCAAGGTAAATAAAACGCCTGGACCTGATACAATCTCGCCTAGAGTTCTAAAGGAAGCTAAGGATGAGCTCTCCAAACCACTGACATTACTATTCAATAAATCCTTGCAGTCTGGAACTATGCCTGATCAGTGGAAGCTAGCCAACGTAACACCGATATTCAAAAAAGGCAGCAAATCCCTACCCAGTAACTATCGTCCAATTAGCTTAACCTCCGTTGTATGTAAAATGCTAGAAACGGTCATACGAGACAGACTCGTAAATCACTTAGAGGAAAATAACATACTTAAAGATACTCAACACGGCTTTCTTCCTTTCTTCGTAAAAAACGTTCCTGTTTAACAAACCTCTTAGACTTCTTCCACGATATCCTCAACCTCTACGATGAGAGTAAAGCTGTAGATTAATATCTACAGCTTTACTCTCATCGTAGAGGTTGAGGATATCGTGGAAGAAGTCTAAGAGGTTTGTTAAACAGGAACGTTTTTTACGAAGAAAGGAAGAAAGCCGTGTTGAGTATCTTTAAGTATGTTATTTTCAAAAGGCCTTTGACAAAGTTCCCCACAAACGTTTACTGCTAAAACTAAAAGTGCATGGAATACAAGACGGTGTGTTGAAATGGATAGATATTTGGCTCAGCGACAGAAAGCAAAGAGTAGTCATAAACGGTAAGGCATCTAAATGGACCAATGTAAGTAGCGGGGTACCCCAGGGATTGGTACTAGGTCCAATTCTCTTTCTAATTTACATCAACGACATAGATGAGTGTCTCACCTGTACAATCTCAAAATTTGCTGACGATACAATAATTGCAAATAGCATAATCTCAAAAGAACAAGTTGACGATATGCAACACAATCTAGATAAATTGTCATGTTGGGCCCAAATTTGGCAAATGATTTTCAATGCGGATAAATTTAATGTAAAGTCTACATATCGGATACCTAAATGAGAAAGCAAACTATTCGATGAATGGCACTCAGCTTAAGAATGTAAACAGAGAAACCGATCTGGGAGTAACAATATCGAGTAACCTAAAACCGAGTCAACAATGTTCAGAAGTTGTTAAGAAGGCAAACAAAATAATTGGCTTTATAGGCAGGTCATTTGAGCATAAATCCAAAGAAGTTATCCTAACCCTTTACAATTCTTTAGTCCGCCCTCTTCTGGAATACTGCGTTCAATCCTGGTGCCCTTATTACCAAAAAGATATAAACAAGCTAGAACGAGTTCAACATAGAGTTACCAAAATGATACCTAGCCTAAAGAACAAACCATACGAAGAGCGTCTTAGAGAATTAAATCTATTTCCTTTAACCCACCGCAGATTAAGAGGTGACTTAATTCAAGTGTTCAAAATCATCAAAGGCATCGACAATATGGACTGTAGTAAGTACTTCACTATCGACCAATATAATTACACGCGGGGAAACGGTTGCAAAATTATTGGTAAATCTTTTAACTCACACGAATCTAAGAATTTCTTCTTCAATCGAGTTGTCAACTTGTGGAATGGGCTTCCCCGAAACGTTATAGACTGCATCATCGTTGATTCATTTAAACTCCGCCTAGACAAATATCTCGCATCAAACCCGTGACTGACTGCGTTTGTAATTGAATAACTTTATTTTATCCCCCCCTCAGTTACTAACCCATCTGTCCCCTACTAACTTCCTAATCCTGCCACGGACATTAGTTCCAGGGCAGTAATTCCCTTTCCAATGTTCCCTTGCCCACTCTAAACCACTGTTTGGACACTTGATCCTCAGTGTTTTGGAGGACAAGCAACCTAGAAGGGTCACTAGATATGTTGTTGCTTGATTTCCTTTGTACTCCTTTGTACTCCATATACAATATATATGTGACATATAGGCATTCAAATATATGATATCTTAAATCTCTAATGTAGTACTACTTCATTTGTGTTCTCTGCTTATAGCACCTACTGAGTGTTTATATCGGGAACGTGGTATTGTTCAAACATGGGAGCGTCAGATACAACTGAACTACCTGTTGGTTACGTAACAAGGGGAAATATAGTAATTGTTAGTATTTGTCAGTTGGTGAGTCAGTCAAACTTTAAATATTATAGTTAGTGTTTCAGCATAATGGTGAGTGTATAGGTTATATTAATGGTGAGTGTATAGGTTATATAATGGTGAGTGCATAGGTTATATAATGGTGAGTGCATCGGTTATATTATAGTAATAGGCTAACGAAAGTATGTAATGCATATATGGTGTATATAATACGGTATCAATGACACGCCAATTAAAGTGTTTTCCAAGTGTACTGGAGGTGTTATCAGTGTTGGCATTGCCACGGGTATATAATCGCTTTTCATTATATACGTCCATAAGAATTTAAGCAATATAATATTATTAATTAATAAAACATTATTCAATGTATCTATAAATAATCGATTTTTATTAATTACACTCCAAAGCAGAAACCAGGAAACAAAGGATGACTAATGTATATTTACATAGCAATACACCTGTTCAAGAAAAGCAACCAGTTATATATAATGTGTCAATACAATCCTCAAAGTTTCGGTATAGAGTCGCAAAAGGCCATACTAAGTTATATTTATTGGTCAAACCTCTTGGTAGATATGCTCAACAATAATGACGCAAGGGTGGTGTAAGCTTAATCAATATCAAATGAAAACACGATTATGCAGAACCTTTCCGGTATATCAGGTATTGTTTGTTACGTTTTGACGGCATCAGTAGAAGTGTAAGCGTTAAATGAGATAGCGTTAGGGTCATTCCTTGCTACGGGTTCTAAGCTGTATACAGTTGGTTAGTGTCTCAGAGATATGAGGATACGCTTCTTCACTTATTATGGCATATAGTAGATGAGTTCATTAATTTGTGGCGGGACGTCTTGTAGTTGGAGGAGTAATTGAGATAGCCATTACCGATTTTATAGATAAATAGCATTCCAAAACTGAGGAACATCCTATAATGATCGTGAAATTAAAGTGAAACAGCTACACGTATTAAGAAAGGGTTGGGAATACATTAAAATGAAAATACTTAATAGGATTGTAATAATTATGGTGAGCAAAGATGCATAGTATATACAACTAGTAAAACTAAAATAATTGATTTTGCTGCTTTATGATATACAGTATACGGTAAATGGGTTTAAGATAATTAGAGAAATTCATAATATCATGACCTTGGCAAAAGTAGACTTCGAATGTTTGAGATATAGCTACTAACAATCTAGAGAAAGATGAACCAGGAGATATACATAAAGCTTGATAAATTAACATTTGCAGATTACAGAAAACAGGAAGAGATTAAAGACGCAAAAGATAAACGAGAGCAACGAATTATCAGTCCTCATTAATAATTTAATCCCGTTCTAAAAAAACAGGGTGAATGTTCATGTATGTGAATATATGACCTGTGATTTCGTATAATATTTAACAGTAAATTGTGAATAACATAAAGCTTAACAACAAGGTCAGTACCGGTATCTAAAAGATGATTGCAAAGGAGGAGTTGCAGCATTTCCGTGTTTATTGTTGTCAGCATTGTTGTACGAAAAAACACACTTGGTATGGAATATATACACATATATTTCATTTATGGGGCTTTCAAACTATTGCACGTAACATTACATTTCTTAATTCAATATTTCCTTAGGTTACCAATAATACAATCTTGACAAATATTGCCAATCAATAATATAAGGTCCATTGATGTATTAATATATTTAGTTACAAACCGACTTTACAATAGCATTATTGGTTACTCTAGATTTTATACATCCTTATTAACCAATAAAGAGGGTAATCTTAATCTTACTAAATAATTGACTCACACAAAACCTGTAGAGCGAGACTGTAATAAACCTGTAGAGCGAGACTGTAATAAAAGCAGGGTCATATTATAGTTAGTAGATCATTTTTCTATGTGAGTTAGTAAGACAAAAGGCAGAACTGCCTGTGACGAATGTCACATAGTTGAAAGAGTGACAGGGCCAAAATCAATGAATGTTCGATCCAAAATGCCTGGATACACGGAGTTTAAAGTAATTAAAGTCATTGGATGAGGAGAAAATGGATTCAGGGTACAGCGTTCCAGAGATCAGCTGTTGAATAGGGGAAAGATTGGGAATATCGTTTCACTCTTGGGTTGGAGAGTTGCAAAGAGTAGGGGTGGGATTGTGTTGGAAGACGGGTTCTACGTACTCTTCGTAGAGGAGGTGGTATGCATTGAGAGAGGGTGAGGAACACTGATTATTGTAATATCGGTAGAATAGCGAGAGAGATGCAACTTTGCGGCGAAGAGAGAGAGATCGCAGAGAGTCAGGGAGTGGACATCAGTTACCGGTAATGAGACGAAAGTTTTTCTTTTCTACTTTGTCAAGAAATGCTGTGTGAGAGGATCTTCCCCACACATGTGAACACTACTCAATACATGGACGCACTGTGCCTCTGTACAGAGCAAGAAGCTGTGCAGGGGTAAAGAACCCCCGGAGGTGATTGAGCATACCCAGCTTCTGGAAAGCTGTGTTAGCAAGGGTGGTAATATGATCTTTCCTAGTGAGATCAGGAGAAAAGGAGACACCGAGAATACTGAGAGAAGATGAAAGGTTGATTTGTGTATTGTTGAAGTATAAGGGAAAGTCCTGTGGGAGTTCTTGATGGGTAGGTAAATGAAGAAATGGGTTTTGGAAGCACCAAATGCAACAATATATTTTCTGCCCCAAATGGGAATTGTTGATAGGTTAGAAGATAAATGTTTTATGGCATCGTCACATGACTTTTTGAGAGATTCCTTGCTGGGGGGTTCTGAAAAACTAGTTGAATAGTGTAAGGTAGAGTCATCAGCATATGAATGAATAGCTGATAGTTGATAGGTTGAGGAAGTGAAATATGGCCGTCCACAACTGTAGTCATGGAATGGCCAGGAAGGGAAATAGAGATAAAGGCACAACTTGACGGACAAAAACTAAAGGTGAGTAGTGGGTAGTTGAACGGTCAGGCTATGGAGATCGTCAGCTCTTTTAAGTATCTGGGCAGTGTGTTGAGTAGAGATGGGACTATGGATGAAGAAGTATGGGAGAGGGTGCAACAGGGGAAGAGGGTTGTAGGAACGTTGAAAGCAGTAACAAGAAATAGAGTGGTCAGTATGGAAGTGAAGAAGTCCTTGCATGGCAGTGTGGTAATCCCGACACTAACTTACGGAAGCAAAGCATGGCCGTTCGGGAAGAGACTCAGACCAAGATTGAGAGGGGTGGAAATGAGTTACTTGAGAAGTGCGTGCGGAGTTACATGGAGGGATAGACAGACGAATGAGGAAATAAGAAGGAGGTGTGGTGTGGTGGTAGATGTGCTGGAAAGTGTGAAAAGGAACAACTTGAGATGGTTCGGCCATATGGAACGTATGGGAAGCGAGAGAATGACTAAGAGGGTGTACGAGAGCGAGGTGGAAGGACAAAGAGGGAGAGGTAGACCGAAGGAGAGGTGGAACGATGGAGTGAGGAAGTATATGAATGAAGGCGATGCTGGTTGGGAGGAGGGGCGTCGACTGACTGGGGACAGAGGTGCATGGGGGCGGTTCGTTCGTGGCCACACCTTCGGGGATCACGGCGTCAGGTATTGTGCCAGACTCTATTAAAGGACTTAGATATGTCTAGCACAATAGAAAAGGTTTCACCGAAATCACGAAAGGAGGATGACCAAAAGTTAGTAAGATATGAATAAGATATGAAAGAAGATCACCAGTAGAGCGACCCCTAAGGAAGCCATACTGGCGATCTGAAAGTAGATTATATGGGCAGAGAGATGCTTAAGACATTTTTAAGTAAGAATAGTTTCCAAAACTTTGGAGATGCAAGAAATGAGAGCAATTGGACGATAGTTGGAGGGTTGAGAGCGATCATCCCTTCTTTGGGATAGGTTGAATGAGACCAAACTTCCAGCAAGAAGGAAAGACATTAGAGGAGAGACAGAGACGAAAGAGTTTGCCTAGGCAGGGAGTCAGCACGGAAGCACAGTATTTTTTAGTACAACAGGAGGAACACCATCATGCCTTCTTAGTATTTAGCCCAGAGAGGGTAGAAAGCACATAATTAAAAGAGATTATGATATTAGGTATAAGTTGGAGAGGGATGAATAACACCGGAATCATCCAAGGTGGAGTTTTTAGCGAAAGTTGGGGTGAAAAGTTTAGTTTTGTCAGAGGAAGAAGTGACGGTAGTGCCGTCAGAGTGGAAAAGGGGAGGGAAAGACGAAGAAGAACAATTGGTGGAGAGGTTTTTGGCTAGATACCAGAAAGCTTGGGAAGAGCTTAGAGTTGGATAGTTCAGAGAGGTAACTTGACCAAGATTCGAACCCACTCACTCCAGGTATATTTGGAAGAGCTGGGCACCATAACCACTCAGCCATGAGCATAGGCTATGGCTGAGTGCTTATGGTGCTCAGCTCTTCCAAATATACCTGGAGTGAGTGGGTTCGAATCCTGGTCAAGATACCGAGCTCTCCCAGCCTGTCCGACATTATCATTAGATATTGGATAGTTCAGTGCATTTAATATAGAATCGATGAAAGAGTATTTGGTGAGTGAAAGAACATATTTGGCTTAATTCTGGGCACAAACATAGGAAGAATAAGATTCTTGAGTTTGAAGGTGTCGGTACCGTTTGAATGCTTCATCCTTATTGCGGACAGAAGTAGAACAAGCGTGAGTAAACAAAGTGTTTTTTACATTAGTCTGAGGGAAAGAAAATGGAATGTATGCCTCCATGCCCGAGAGGATTACCTCGGTAATGAGTTCACCACTCTCCGAGGGTCCCCGGCAACGGAAGCAAAACTCATTGCATGGGAAATCAAAGAAGTACTGCCTCCCAATCGGCAGTGCCAAAGTGCTACAAGTGCCGCCGGCTGGCTAGTTCGGCTCAATCGGGTGGCCGTACTGGAGAGATAGGACAGGTAAGAGAGATAGGTAAGAGGAGCCCAAATGAGGGAAAAGATCGACAATGAGAGGAGAGCAATTGGTGGTGGTGAGTGTTAAAATCTCCTAAGATGGTGATTTCTGAGAAAGGAGAGATGGCTTTACCTTTTGAGGTGTTCGCCACTCTTCTAGCGGCACCAAGGAGCGCGACGCCCCTCGTTATGGGTGGTGATTTGGTGCAGTAGACTGTTTGAAGCGACAGCTCGCTCCCTTGCGAGGATGGGCTCGTCTGGCACTTTTTGCAGTTCGACATCGAGGGCTCTCTTGAAGTTGTCTAACGATGCGTTCCAGTTAAGCGTTTAGATACTCAAAGCATTTGGGAAAGTCAGTAGAGTTAAGGGAAAGATAGACAACACAGAAGTATTTAGTATGAGAATAACAGGATAATTTGAGCCATAAAGTGGAGAATTCAGAGGAGTCAAAATCGGGAACATGAGAGCCTGTGAGTTTGCTGCATCTGCCTTTGGCTTTGAAAGTAGGATACAGAAAGTAGGATGATACAGAGAAGGGGCTTCTTCTTCTTCTTCTTCTTTTGAACTGCTGTCAGTTGCATACAATTATGTCTAAAAAAAATATGGTTGTATTTATTTTACAAAATCAAGCAACTACACTGCAAATATATATAGTGTAGTGTGTAAATATAATAACGGTCGACCCAGTTTGCTATAACAGTAAAACTGCAGACTAAAACATATAGGCCTAATGAATATAGCAAAGATAAATAGGTAGAAAAAGCTGGCTTCATTTACTGTAATACTGTATGTACAGTATATATATACTGTATATATATATATATTTATAATGTTTCAAAGTAAATTAGATATACAACCGACAAACGGTTTGTGGTTGTTCCAATAGCGAGAGAGAGAGAGAGAGAGAGAGAGAGAGAGAGAGAGAGAGAGAGAGAGAGAGAGAGAGAGAGAGAGAGAGAGCTAGCGAGAGCAAGTTGCTAATAGTGCGTTTAACATGCTACACACACCTCTACCTAATCTTATCAAGGTTTATGGTATTATGAGGCTCTGCGAAGATGTTTTTCATTTTTGAATATTTAAAGCATTAAGAATTCGTTATATTACTATCACAATCGAAGGTGGGTAAGTGAGATGTTAGACAACTTATTTATCACCGGAATGCCATTACCAAAGTTTAAATTAATTGTTCTTCATAACATAATTCACGCTCCAGCACAGGTTTCTTTGTAATCCACCACCATGCACCTACTCCTATCCTGCACTACTGCTAGGTTGCCCTCAATAGTTTGTCACTCCGCACTTTGTATCTGGATCTCTTTGTGCATTTTCTGTCTCGTGCTCGTCTTTTACCTTTCTGTAACGTTTTTTTCCCATAGCTTTGTATCTTTCTTGAATTCTCCTAACTTACCGTACCTCTGCCGTTTTAATCATGCCACAAAGTGTTCATGGGCTTGGTGCTAGTCCTTATAATAATAATAATAATACCTTCTCCCCTCCCCCATCTAAGATTCTCGAAGTAGACACACTCAGTTTCTTATTGGAGGGTGTCTCCGTTTCAATTTGCTACAACTTTAGCAGTATTATATGTTTCAATAATACCAGCAATCCAATATTTTGCAATCATAATACCCACTTACCTCCACCCCCACCTGCTCTCACCTCGCCGCTGGTTACCCCTCCCACTCCTGTACCCTCCTTCACCCTTCCTCGCCTCCCTCCCTCCACCCCATACCTTCACTTCCTACCCCCACACCATCACTGTTACCAGATAATTTATGGGCACTAATTGTGCTGCCCTCTATTGAGGTCTTGGAGAGACGAAGGCTGTATCTGTTTCATCTGTCCACAACTGTACATATTTCGTGTTTTTAACGCCTACTTATATTATAGTGTTTATACCGTATAATTAAGTTTCCCATGATTTCCATTATTATCTATATATATGTTCCCTAACTAATATATTATAACTATTTATACCCACACAGATTCCGTTGTCTCCTCAGCACCATCCCACTCCACCCCAAACGTGTGGAGTCTGTTGTGCTGGCCTGCTGCTGCCTACACAACCTCATGCGAGTGCGTTATCCAGCCGCCCATGTTGCACTCATAGATGTTGAGAACCCAGACACCCATTCAGTGACACCAGGTGCGTGCGTTTATTACTTAACCCGGGAACTGCGGGAAGACTCTTAAGAGTTCCCCCGGCGGACTGCGGGAAGACTCTTAAGAGTCAGAGAAAAAAAAAAATCAACTTTAAACATCGGAAAAGAAAAAATAATTTATTTATTTATTTATTTATTTTTATTTTTTTTTTTTTTTTTGGGGGGGGGGGGGCCCCTGGGCCATGCAAAATATCACTCCTCTACCTCCCCTCCTTCCCCACTTCCTCCCCTCCTTTAGTTATCACCTATTTTCCCTGTTATTTCCTTATCTGAGGTATATTTTCGTGTTAACATTAGCGAGTTGCAAGCAGGGCATTGTCATCAGTGTTAGCAAGCGAGTGCAAGAGAGAGAGAGAGAATATCGATCGACTGTGTCTCAGTGGCCTTGGGGAAATTGGCGGAAAGCAGGTTGCCTCACCCATACATTATATAACTCGAGGCATATATCTCCGATTTTGACCATCCAAACGCTGTTTTCACTCGTTTTATTGTTGTTTCAGGTTAATACCTTTATAATCAACCCATAATAGGCACGTATGGATAAGTATTAATGCTATTTATGGTAAAATGAATATTTTAGTGATGGAAACAGCTCAAATACGTCAGCACAGAGGACGTTTCTAATTACTCCCATGCGCACTTCTTAGGTTAACTATATTTAATAGGACTTTTAAAATGTGTACCATCTCTCAATACCTCAAATATTACATTAATTCCATAATTTTGTTTTTGTGTTTTTTTTTTGTTTTTCTATGTGATTGAGGGAGGCAAAAGGCAGAACTGCCTATAGCGAGTGCCTCCCCCATAGTTGAAAGAGTGACAGGGCCAAAATCAAGGGACGTTCGAGCCAAAATGCCTGGACACACGGAGTTTGAAGCAATTTAAGTCATAGGAAGAGGGAAAGACTGATTCTGGGAGAGAGTTCCAGAGCTCAGCTGTTGAGTAGAAGAAATATTGAGAGAAACGTTTCACTCTCGGGTTGAAGAGTTGCACAGAGTAGGGGTGGGATTGAGTTGCAAGACGGGTACCACGTGCCCTACATAAATGAGGTGGTATACACTGGGAAAGCTCTGAGGAACACTGATTATTATAGTAGCGATAGAATAGAAAGAGAGATGCAACATTGCGGCGGAGAGAGAGAGATTGCAGTGAGTTGGTGAGTGGACGGGAGTTAATGATACGAAAGGCCTTCCTTTCAACTTTGTCTAGGAGAGCGGTGTGAGAGGAACCTCCCCACACATGTGAACAATACTTAATACAAGGACGCACTATGCCCCTATACAGAGCAAGAAGCTGTGCAGGGGAAAAGAACCCCCTAAGGCGGTTGAGCACACCCAGCTTCTGGGAGGCTGCCTTAGCAAGACTGGTAATATGGTCCTTCCAACTGAGAGCAGAAGAAAAAGAGACACCAAGAATATTGAGAGAACATAAGAACATAAGAAAATGGAAGTCTGCAGAAAGCCGATTGGCCTAAGCAAGGCAGATCCCTGTCCCACACAACCCCAATTGCAAGGCCCAATTATAGGCTCAACACTCTAATCATCTTACCAAAACGGTTAGAGATTAACGCAGGATTACGGGGTCTGCAGAGCGCTGATTGGCCCAACCCGGCTGATCCCCCTTTACACCCAACCCTTCTCGTCCATATGCTTATCCAATTTTATCTTAAAGCTCCCTACCGTTTTTAATCCCACTATAGCACTTGGTAGTCCATTCCACCTATTTACAACTCTGTTACCAAACCAATATTTGCCTATATCTTTTCTGAAACGAAATTTATCTAATATGAAACCATTGGTACGAGTTCTTTCGCTATCACTGAGCTTTAGTACATTTGTCATGTCCCCTTTGTTAATCCCACTAACCCACTTGAACACCTCTATCATATCCCCTCTAACTCTGCGTCTCTCTAACGAATGTAAGCCTAATTTCTTCAACCTTTCTTTATACGGAAGATTTCTAATACTATGAATAATTTTTGTCATTCTACGTTGTATTCTCTCCAATGAATCTATGTCCATTCTGTAATAAGGACACCAAAATTGAACAGCATAATCCATATGGGGTCTTACTAATGACAAGTAAAGTTTTAAGATAACATCAGCAGTTCTGTTACTCACACTCTTAGAGATGAACCCGATAATCCTGTTTGCCTTGTTTCGAACGCTTATACACGGTTTTCTAGGCTTCAAATCATTACTAACAAACACACCTAGATCTTTCTCACAATTCGAATTTTCTAATTCCATATTAGCTAGTTTATATTTAACATTTGTATGCATCTTCCCTATCTTTAATACCTTGCATTTGTCAATGTTAAACTTCATCTGCCAATTTACTGACCATTCGTGTAAGGTATCTAGATCCCTTTGGAGGCACTCTATATCTCTATCTGAATCAATTGTTCTCCCCATTTTGGTATCGTCTGCAAATTTACTTATCCTACTAGTTATACCTAAATCAAGGTCATTTATGTATATAACAAACAACAGAGGACCTAATACAGATCCCTGGGGGACACCACTTTTGACTGCTCCCCATTCTGACTTCGTACCATTTATGCTAACTCTCTGCTTCCTACCAATTAGCCATGACCTAATCCATCCCAACAACGCCCCACCTATTCCATGCGCCTCAACCTTTCTCATCAATGAAGAAAATGAAGGATTGATTTTTGTATTGTTGAAGAATAAGGGATAGTCCGCTGGGAGTTCCTTACGGGTAGATAGATGAAGAAATTTGGTTTTGGAAGCATGGGGCGTTCTGAAAAACTAATGGAGTAGTGTAAGGTTGAGTCATCTGCGTATGAATGGATGGGAATTGAGGTACAGTTGAAGAGATCATTTACAAAAATTAGAAAGAGAATAGGAGATAGGACAAAGCCCTGAGGAACACCAGAGTTTATAGGGTGAGGAAGTGAACGATGGCCGTCCACAACCGCGGCTATGAAACGGCCGGAAAGGAAATTAGAGACAAAGGCACAGATGGAGGGATAGAAACTGAAGGAGGGTAGTTTAAAAATTAAAGATTTGTGCCAGACTCTATCAAAGGCTTTCGATATGTCTAGTGCAATAGAAAAAGTCTCACCGAAGTCCCGAAAGGAGGATGACCAAGAGTTAGTACGATATGAAAGAAGATCACCAGTAGAGCAACCCTTAACCCACTGAGCCCCAGCGACGCAGCGTTTGCGTCCACAATGTATGTAACGCTAAAACCCAGCGACTCATACGTTGCGTCCTGTCTGGTCCGGTCCCAATTACTCCGGTCCTATGGCACCTAGAGGGCTCAGATTTGTATGGGAACTGTGTAAGTATCCCACGCACCCATGCCGATGGTTGAAAACTCTCAAAGTCCAACCGCGTGCGCGTGAGCGGGCAAAAACATGTTTTTTGGGGGAAATTGCCTTCAATTTTTTACTCTTGTAAACTCTGTTTTCGGGGGCTCTGTAGGACCATTTTTTGAGTTTTTTGATCGGTTTTTCGTGGTTTTTCCTTCATTCCTAACCCATTCGCTATTGTTTCCGGAATAAAAAAAAAAATCAGAATCAGCCGGTCCTGGGTGGTACATTAATAAATATTTAGCTGGTACTCAGCGGGTTAAGGAAGCCATACTGGCGATCTGAGAGCAGATTATGAGAAGAGAAATGCTTAAGAAATTTGAAAGCAAGAATAGTTTCAAAAACTTTAGAAAGACAAGAGATGAGAGCAATTGGACGATAGTTGGAGGGTTGAGAGCGGTCACCCTTCTTTGGGACAGGTTGAATATGAGCAAACTTCCATCATGAAGGGAAGACGTTAGAGGATAGACAGAGACGAAAGAGTTTGCTTAGGCAGGGAGTCAGCACGGAAGCACAGTTTTTAAGAACAACAGGAGGAACACCGTCCGGACCGTACGCCTTATTAGTATTAAGCCCAGAGAGGGTAGAAAGTACATCTTTAGAAGAGATTAGGATATTAGGCATAAGTAAGAGAGAGGAGGGTGGAGAGGGAGGAATAGCACCGAAATCATCCAAGGTGGAGTTTCTAGCAAAAGTTTGAGCGAAGAGTTTAGCTTTGTCGGAGGAAGAAAGTGATGGTTGTGCCATCAGAGTGGGAAAGGGGAGGGAAAGACGAGGAAGAGAAATTGTTGGAGAGGTTTTTGGCTAGATGCCAGAAAGCTTGGGAAGAGCTAGAGTTGGATAGTTCAGCGCATTTATTATTGATGAAAGAGTGTTTGGCAAGTCGAAGAACAGATTTGGCTTGATTCCGGGCAGAAACATAGGAAGAATGAGAGTCTTGAGTTTTAAGGCATCGGTACCATTTGAATGCTTCCTCCTTATTGCGGACAGCAGTAGAACAGGCTTGAGTAAACCAATATTTTTTAGCATTAGTCTGAGAGAAAGAGAATGGAATGTATGCTTCCATGCCCAATAGGATTACCTCGGTAATGCGTTCAGCACTCTCCGAGGGTCCCCGGCGACGGAAGCAGAAATAATTCCATGGGAAATCAAAGAAGTACTGCCGGAGAGCCTCCCAGTCGGCAGCGCCAAAGTGCCACAAGCGCTGCCGGCTAGGAGGATCGGGTGGCCGTACAACACATATGCTATTATTATTAATAATTGTTGCATTACTGTAAGTTGTGTCTGTCATTTGTTAATTTTAGATATCCCTTTAGTTACGGTATCATAGTAATCCATACATGTTTTATTTGTCAATTCATACTATTTTTTTAGGTTTTGTTTGTCAGTTTCTTGTTTGAGATCTTACTTTCATTATCATATTATTCCATAGTTGTTTTAATCGTCATATCATAGTAAGTTTTTTACTATTTTCTGTATCTTTATAGTTTGTGATCTTCCTTTATTAACCATAGTATTCTATATATATAAAATCATATTAAGTTTGAAAGTTTTGTATGTGACTTTATAGTTTGACTTTTCCTTTTGTTTTCAATATTAACCCTTACTTGTTTTATTCATAAATTCATGTTAAGTTTGACATTCACGTCTCTTTTTATCCAAATCACTTTTCAGTAATATTAATTATTTATATACCATTATAGATATTATTTCTTTCAGACTTTTATTACCACCATATTTATTTTTATACCTTTTGTATAGTTATATAGTCATTATACTGCATTTTCATACCAGGTTCCATTCCTTATTGCTTTGATTGACATTCACGCATACATGTTGGATATAATAAACAAACATGATTATAAATATTTTATTGAAAAGACATAGAAAAATAACTTGGCTTAAACCATAAAGATAACTTTGGCAAAATGCTATTGCTACATCACCATACTATATAACATCATTAACTCCCAAATAATTACAGGATTGTGGCGCGAGGACCCTCCCCTGCATGGTGTGTAGCCTCTGACCCGCAATCATGCAACACTTCTCGCCAAGGAGCTCCCGGGGTACCTGCGGGACTACTATAACTCACCCAGGGGAAGTGTCCACTGGCAGGATGATATGATCTGAAGGTAATTTAGTCTAGTATTTTACCCTTCTCTGGGCTCACCATGAGTGTGATGGCTGGTGACGTTCCTGCCGAGGCACCACCAAGACTGGCCATAACCGTGCCCAGGGAGAGGTTATGTAGGGTGGGTGTGGGTGTGGCACTACCGGGTGGCATGTATGAGGGCGTGCTCGATGCCCAGTTACCTTCTGCCTGTCTGCTGGGCGGGATGTAGTAGTTTGGGTAGGCTGGGTGGTAGGTGGGCATCTGTTGACTTGTGCCAGGAGGTGCCATGAGGTGATAAGTCTGCGGTGGAGGTGCCTGCTGCTGTGGTGGTTGTGGAGGCGGCTGTGGTGCCTGTCCATTCTTGTCTAATGCTCTTAACCTATTGGACTCGGCCTTCCACCACACCAGCAGGGGGATCTGCTCCACGAAGTACGCGTCCCAGCATGAGTCATGCATTGCCTCAAGCTCCCCCTCCATATAACGGGCCCAATTGTAAGCCCTAGGGCAGTTCGGCTGGATAAGGGCAGCAACCCAGTGCTTAAGGTCCTCAGCATTATCAGAATGCTCGATGATCTGGCAAAGATTAAAAAAAAGATATACAAGTAGGCCTACAATGACACCATATAAAAATAATGTAATGTTTAACAGCAATTAATAACTTATATAATTTTATATACATTTTAGGATCTTTATTATTATAATTATTTGTATGATTGTTGTATTGTTATTATTATTTGTAATATGGTTTTATTGTTATTGATAATCATAATAATAATATTATTATTAGTATCATTATTATTATTATTATTATTTGTACTATGGTTTTATTGTTATTGATAATCATAATAATAATATTATTATTAGTATTAGCCTAGTCGTATTTTAGTCTGTATTATATTTTTTTTCTTTGTAGTAATATTAACGCCTTACGGGCCGTAAGGAATTTCTACTACCCGCCAAGCGGGTGGTTTTACCCTAAATGGCCTTGTTTCCGTGCTCTTTTTCATGCATAAACAAGAGTCAGAGCGTAATACAATTATGTATCCCTGAAAGGGCGTTAATTCAGCTTTCCAATGACACCACAACCATCCTCCTACGACCACACGTTTTCTTGCAACGATCGTGCAAGACGAAGGAAAAATCCCTAAAATACGGTAATTTCTTGACATAATACCCTGTGTAGTGAGGGAGGGAGGGTGGATGTGTGTGGAATAAACGTCAGTAGGCCCGCGGGACCCGTGGCGAACGGTCAGAGCCCGATCTACGCTTCGCCCACCGCTCGTCTCTCTCTCAGAGGTAATATTGCTCCAAAATTGCACACAGACTTAAGTCGGTCCCCGCCACATAGTCCTTTCTTCTCTAACCCGACTTAAGTCCACCCCTGCCAAACAAGGGTTAATGACGAGTGACGGTTTCTTTAACTTCATTATGATGATTAATATTTCTCTTTGTATGTAATTTGTACACATATTTAGTTTCAACTTCTCCTTTTACTATTTTCATACATTCACACACACAGTGTCCTTGATTCATACACATATCCAAACGCACCTATCACGCCTGTTATGACAATTGCAATAAAAGATATTATTTTACATTCAATGCTTACCTTCTTAAGTACAACAACTCCCTCAGCGACTCTTGTGTCATGGCTCCTCTTCTTTTTCTTTTCCGGCTGTGGTGGCCTTCTTTCTGCTTCCGGCTCGTCTTCCGTGCTGAGGTCGACAGTGGGTGGGTCGACCGTGGCGAGGTTGAGGTTGTCAGGCTTTGTAGAGAACTATATTGGAGAAATATAGAGTATTAGAATAGTACTGTTCAGAGATTTTATATAACATTCACTAATATTACATCTGTTATTTCTATTCACAGTGGTGTGAGCCGTGTGTGTGACCTCTGTGGACTCCAATTACGTCTATGGGTGTGGCAGCATGGTTGCTTGTTTGTTCTTGATCACGAAAGAACTTTACATAATACTTTAGGAGCAAAATGTTTATTATTATAATGTGTATATTTAAAGGTAACTTTATTAGCAATGTCAATCGCATATGTGACGGTTATTCAAGCAAATTTAATTATGTGTGTGAAACATAATGAGCCTTTAATAAAATGTGATTTGAAAGTGACCTGTAGTATTAATTACATACACCACAATCTTATATGCATATAACGAACCGTGGTAGACTGCCTGGTTGGCTGACGCAGAATGTGCTGGTCCAGAAAACCAAATATCTGGAAGATCCAGGCATCTCTCTCAGTCATGGGTGGCGCCACTCCATCACCACTGGCAGCCCGCTTGAGCCTGCCCACACGTGTCCTCATGGACTCAAACCATGTACGCAACTGGGCCACTGTGGAAAGAAGAGAAAATCATAATTAATATACAATAATAAGTGGTTATAAGGTCATACGAAGCTTTAACATATATTTTATGCACGTAACGTACCAGGCGTATGACTTTTAATGTTGCCCATGCTATGAGAGTACAGTTTGCAAGATATTCTAGGCCATTTTAAATAATACAATCGTAGAATGAATGTCTGGATAAAGTGGGTAGACATGTATTTCATAATGTGTCTCAATTGAAATATAAGAACATAAGAACATAAGAAAATGGGAGTCTTCAAATAACAGATCGGCCCACACAAGGCAGATCCCTGTCACACCAAACACCAATTACCAGGCCCAATTATAAATAATACAATCGTAGAATGAATGTCTGGATAAAGTGGGTAGACACGTATTTCATAATGTGTCTCTATGGAAATATAAGAACATAAGAAAATGGGAGTCTTCAAAAAGCAGATAGGCCCACACAAGGCAGATCCCTGTCACACCAAACACCAATTACCAGGCCCAATTTTAGGCCCAACTCACTAATACCTTGAGCACTGACCCCACCAAAGGGGCCAGTGATTAACACACTGTGGTGGTAACGTGTATATATGTTAATGACTGGGTGGCAATGATATATATTATGACGATTAGACATGTTAAACATTTATGAAATTGCCTTACCTGGTACTGGAGGTGTGAGGGAGGCTGCCTTCTCCTCCATCAAGCGGTTCTTCTTGTCCGCGTTTTTGAAGTCGCGAAGTCCCTTGTTATAGAAGAGGGCATAATCCCGGTACCACTCCCCAAGTTCCTTCTCCACCACCTCGGAAAACATGGCGAATTCTTCATCTTTCGTAACCTCTTTCCTTTAATTGGTGTGGGCTCTTGTGGTGGTGTTGTCTCGCCCTCCTCGTTGCTGGAGTCATGCCCAACCTGGTCCTGCGTTGGTTCAGGGAAGTCGGGTGGGTCAGTGTGTGGTGGTAGGGACAGGTCTGGCACCTCCTCATCTTCAACCACGTCCATTGCAGCCACCACTACTGGCTTCCTACACCTCTTCACAGGGGTGCTCACCTTCTTAGGACGGGGCATGGCATGGCGTGGAGTGGTGAGGTAGGTTGAAAGAACGTGGAGAGATGTACATTGTTTGGTGCGGCGAGAGAGACTGACGAGTGACGCAGCCTCCTTCCTCCTAGTGGCCTGTGAGTGGTGCGGCGTTGCCACATCGTCCTGCCATCTTGCACCTCTTGGGTGCAGCGTGGTGGCTTCTGGTGTACATGTGGCACCGTTGGGGCCTGTCGTGGTGGCAGCGGGGGATTGGGAAATGGTAATTATTTTTCACAGCGTACCCAGACGCCGCCACGTCGATGACGATGCTACCAGATGCCGACACGCCAGACCCAAGTCAAACCCACGTCATCGAGACGTTGTACCCGATGTTACCACGCCAAAAATCCATCGTGTGATTTTTTTTGGGTAGCCCCAAACAAATCGTCCCCAAGCGCGATTTGCCACGTAACGCCACGTTGGTACCAAGCCGCTCTCAGATGACCCAGACACACGTGGGCGATTGCACCACGTTGTGTCCGGATTCTCAAATCGGGGTATATCGGGACCAATATCGTGAATGTGTGAAAGGGCCTTAAAGGTGAAGTTTGCTGCCGCCTTCAGACTCCACCAAAAACTGATAATTAATGAGAGTTTGCTGCTATGGAGGGGAAATATTGGCATCCGGCAGTACATGCCCAGCAAACGTCATCGTTATGGCCTGAAACTGTTCGTAATGTGTGCCTGTTGCACTGGCTACATTCAGGACATCATTCTGTAAATGGGACGAAGGACCGAACTGATGGAATTGAGGACGTACAGAATTTCTGGGGCCATCGTGAACACCATGATGCAGGATTACTTTGACAGGGGCCACATACTGTACCTGGACAATTGG
>JBAKBP010005416.1:69250-122410 GCA_037953745.1 Lithodes maja
CTCCTATTCTCTTTCTAATTTTTATAAATGATCTCCTTAACTGTACCTTAATTCCCATCCATTCATACGCAGACGACTCAACCTTACACTACTCCATTAGTTTTTCAGAACGCCCCAGCCAGCAATCTCTCAACAACAAACGTGATGAAGCCATAGAACTCTTAAATTCTGATCTAAATACAATTTCCAATTGGGGCAGAGAAAACCTTGTTAACTTTAATGCTTCCAAAACCCAATTTCTCCATCTATCTACCCGTCAGGATCTCCCAGCGGACTATCCCTTATTCTTCAACAATACAAAAATCAACCCTTCATCTTCTCTCAATATTCTTGGTGTCTCTTTTTCTCCTGCTCTCATTTGGAAGGACCATATTACCAGTCTTGCTAAGGCAGCCTCCCAGAAGCTGGGTGTGCTCAACCGCCTTAGGGGGTTCTTTTCCCCTGCACAGCTTCTTGCTCTGTACAGGGGCATAGTGCGCCCTTGTATTGAGTATTGTTCACATGTGTGGGGAGGTTCCTCTCACACCGCTCTCCTAGACAAAGTTGAAAGGAAGGCCTTTCGTATCATTAACTCCCGTCCACTCACCAACTCTCTGCAATCTCTCTCTCTCCGCCGCAATGTTGCATCTCTCTCGCTATTCTATCGCTACTATAATAATCAGTGTTCCTCAGAGCTATCCCAGTGCATACCACCTCCTTTACGTAGGGCACGTGGTACCCGTCTTGCAACTCAATCCCACCCCTACTCTGTGCAACTCTCCAACCCAAGAGTGAAACGTTACTCTCAAACTTTCTTCTACTCAACAGCTGAGCTCTGGAACTCTCTCCCAGAATCAGTCTTTCCCTCTTCCTATGACTTAAATTGCTTCAAACTCCGTGTGTCCAGGCATTTTGGCTCGAACGTCCCTTGATTTTGGCCCTGTCACTCTTTCAACTATGGGGGAGACACTCGCTATAGGCAGTTATGCCTTTTGCCTCCCTCAATCACATAGAAAAAAAAAAAAAAAAAAAAAAAAAAAAAAAATGCATACATTATTTTAATCGTCAGTGTAATTTTTTCTTTTCAAATTTTAAATATACCAGCTCGAACATGAGCAACTTTTCATTTCATAAATATTGCACAAGTTTTTATGGCAGCCAAATTTTGCCTTTATATGAAGGGCATAATGCATGGTGTGTTGAAGGCCTGGCGAGTAGCAGTCCGTAGAGTCTGGAAGGTTCCCTGGACTACACACTGTAATTTACTCCTACACCTAGCAAATGTTATGTCTCCTGAATTGTGGTTCGCTAAAAGAACGATGAAATATCTAACAAATGCTCAAAATTCACCTAATCCTGTTATCCATACCATATATTATAATATGGCTAAACTAAGCCCTTATTCAGTTATAGGCAGTAACGTGAGGCACTTAACTGCAGTATATACTGTAATATGTCTGAGAAGAATGTTATTAGGAAATGGGAATACATATGCACTAGATAAGAGAACGATACACAATTAGGTGAACAAATTAAAGAATTGTGTGCCATGAGGGATAGAGGTGAGGGCATTTTATCTAGGGAAGAATGTGTTTTATCATAAACCAACTAAGTACAGAATGATAATCTGGATTAACCCTTAACTGGCGGCGTGCAACATTTGTCGAGTGAAATAAATTTGGACTAAGTGGCGCTGCACGACAGCTATCGAGTGCCATTTTCAGCACTTAATGTTGCTGAGAGAGAGAGAGCTGAGCGGTGGGACGAGCGTAGTAACCTTATGACCGCTGCCCACGACCACCGTGGAAATACTGAACTGTATTCTACTTTCCTCCCCCCTTTCACACTCGCTACACAGGGAATTATGTACGGAAATTACCTTATTATAGGGTTTTTGCACTCGTGTTGCACGATCGTTGCAAGAGAACCAGTGGTCGTACAAGGATGGTTCGGGTGTCATTGGAAAGCTCTGTTTACGCCCATTCAGGGATAGATACTTGTTTTACGCTCTGGGTCTTATTTAGGCATGAAAATGAGCACGGAAACAACCCTATTTAGGGTAAAAAAAAAAAAACGCTGTGCGGTACGGTCAAATAGACCGCCTAGCCCGCCAATAAGGTGTTAATGAATTTAATTGTAATATGTTTTAAATATTGTGTAATATACTATGCATATTTATTGTGTGTGATGTGTGTGTCTGAGTGTTGAATTACAATGTACATTTTTAATGTGAATAAAGAAATATGAATTGAATTGAATAAATGTCCACGGCTTGCAATAAAATATTAGTCGTAGAGCAAAAGTGTCCTGAAGAATAACACAAATTTCCTTCTTCAATCATACCCATAATGTCACATAAATGCTTAGCTGAGGAGACATTGTAATTTGGGCCCAACTTACCACAGATATGGATCTCCAAGTTAAGCCAATTTATCCAAGACCTCCAAGTCAATGCCACACAAGTGAAAAATCCTACCGCTGCATTCGATAAATCTATCACTAAATACTAGGATCATTGATCCTAGTATAAAAAATGAATGCGCCATAGTGTCCACCCCAGCAACCAATCTATAACACAAATATTGAAAAGTAAAAGCACTAAACCACTGTTCTACTCCTGAATTCACAGGGACAAAGGAGGCCGTGTGCCAGCTATATTTGACAGCACACTCTTGTTTTTATTAAAGGTCAGATATCTAGTCGATAGTCACTGTTGATATCGTTGAAAAACACTAGAAAAGGTAGGCAAGTTCTTAATAATTCAGTTCAATTAAAGGTAATCAACATGGATTCAGGCAATAGCAATAATTCCATGCCAACTTGTTAAATGGTCAATATAAAAACCTCAGTGAGTATGGCCTGCTGGAGTAGACAATAATACCCTTTTACTTATTGTATAAAGGCTTTCACAAAGAGCTTCATCATAGGCTTATATCAGCCTAATTTTGCATGGCATCAAATCCAAGAACTTTATTTGTTTGGAAAGTTAGCTAACAGAAAGAGAGCAATGAGCTGTTATCAATCTTCCAATTAGTGTCCTGTCATTTTTGGATTTCCAACAGGATTTGTCCATAGCTGACTACTGTTTATCAAATATGTCAATGCTATTCATGGTGGACTATCGAGTGTGATCTCTCCATGGTTAGAAATGTCATTATTCTCTGGTAAACTGTGATAAATTGAATGAGGTTAAGATATCTGCATCAACCTATTAACACTTGGTGATTTGTATGAAACACGGTAGATGTAAATAATTTTGAGGAACAGAAGATGATGGACATTGATAAAAGAAAACTCAAGTCTTAACCCTTAATTAGTGGCACGCAACATAAGTCGAGTTAAATAAAGCTGGACTATGTGGCGGCGCTCGACATATATCGTGTGGCAATTTCAGCACATAATGTGGCTGAGAGAGAGAGACAAGTGGTGGCAGGAGAGTAGCGAGCGTATGACTGCTCCAGACCACCGCGGCGAACCTACTGACACGAATCCCACCTCCTCCCTCCCTCTCTCACTCGCTATATATGGAATTGTATGGGGAAATTGCCTAATTACATGCTTTTTGCACTCGCGTTGCACGGTTATTGCAAGAAAACTAGCCATCATAAAAGGATCGTTATGGTGTCATTCGAAAGCTCTGTTTATGCCCTTTCAGGGATAGATACTTGTTTTACGTTCTGGGTCTTATTTAGGCATGAAATGATCACGTAAACAGCCCTATTTTGGCTAAAAACACCCCGCTGGGCGGTACATATAAATAAACCGCATAGGTCGCTCGTAAGGTGTTAAAGCCCTTTCACACATTCACGATATTGGTCCCGATGTACCCCGATTTGAATATCCGGACACAACGTGGCGAAATCGCCAACGTGTGTCTGGGTCATCTGGGAGCGGCGTGTTACCAACGTGGCGGGACGTGGCAAATCGCGCTTGGGGACGATTTGTTTGGGGGTACCCAAAGAAATCGCACGAGGGACTTTTGGCGTTGTAACATCAGGTACGTATCGATGACGTGGGTTTGACGTGGGTCTGGCGTGTCGGCATCTGGTAGTATCGTCATCGACGTGGCGGCGTCTGGGTACGTCATGAAAAATAAGGTCCATTTCCCAATCCCCTTCCGCCACCACGACAGGCCCCGACGTTGCCACGTGTACACCAGACGCCACCATGCTGCACCCAAGAGGTGCAAGATGACGGGACGATGTGGAAACGCTGCACCACTCCCACGCCACTAGGAGGAAGGAGGCTGCGTCAGTCTCTCTCGCCGCACCAAACAGTGTACATCTCTCCACGTTCTTTCAACCTACCCCACCACTCCACGCCACGCCATGCCCTGTCCGAAGAAGGTGAGCACCCCTGTGAAGAGGTGTAGGAGGGCAGTAGTGGTGGCTGCAATGGATGTGGTTGAACATGAGGAGGTGCCAGACCTGTCCCTACCACCACACATTGACACACCCGACTTCCCTGAACCAATGCAGGACCAAGCTGGGTATGACTCCAGCAACGAGGAGGCCGAGAAAACACCACCGGAAGAGCCAACACCAAATAAAAGAAAGAGGTTACGAAAGATGAAGGAGTACGCCATGTTTTCCGAGGTGGTGGAGAAGGAACTTGGGGAGTGGTACCGGGATCATGCCCTCTTCTATAACAAGGGACTTCGCGACTTCAAAAACGCGGAAAAGAAGAACCGCTTGATGGAGGAGAAGGCAGCCTCCCTGACACCTCCAGTACCAGATAAGGCAATTTCATAAATGTTTAACATGTCCAATCGTCATAATATATATCATTGCCACCTAGTCATTACCATATACCTGTATACACGTTACCACCACATTGTGTTAATCCCGGACCGATTTGGTGGGGTCAGTGCTCAAGGTATTAGTGAGTTGGGCCTATAATTGGGCCTGGTAATTGGTGTTTGGTGTGACAGGGATCTGCCTTGTGTGGGCCGATCAGCTTTTTGAAGACTCCCATTTTCTTATGTTCTCATGTTCATATACTTCAATCGAGACACATTATGAAATACGTGTCTACCCACTTTATCCAGACATTCATTCTACAATTTTATTATTTAAATGGCCTAGAATGTCTTGCAAACTGTACTCTCATAGCGTGGACAACATTAAAAATCATACGCCAGGTACGTTACGTGCATAAAATATATTGGTGGGGTCAGTGCTCCAGGTATTAGTGATTTGGGCTTATAATTGGGCCTGGTAATTGGTGTTTGGTGTGACAGGGATCTGCTTTGTGTGGGCCGATCGGCTTTTTGCAGACTCCCATTTTCTTATGTTCTTATGTTCTTATATTACAATCGAGACACATTATGAAATACGTGTCTACCCACTTTATCCAGACATTCATTCTACGATTTTATTATTTAAATGGCCTAGAATATCTTGCAAACTGTACTCTCATAGCATGGGCAACATTAAAAATCATAAGCCTGGTACGTTACGTGCATAAAATATATCTTAAAGCTTCGTATGACCTTATAACCACTTATTATTGTATATTAATTATGATTTTCTCGTCTTTCCACAGTGGCCCAGTTGCGCACATGGTTTGAGTCCATGAGGACACGTGTGGGCAGGCTCAAGCGGGCTGCCAGTGGTGATGGAGTGGCGCCACCCATGACTGAGAGAGATGTCTGGATCTTCCAGATATTTGGTTTTCTGGACCAGCACATTGTTCGTCAGCCAGCCAGGAGTCTACCACGGTTAGTTATATGCATATAAGATTGTGTTGTATGTAATTAATACTACAGGTCACTTTCAAATCACATTTTATTAAAGGCTCAGTATGTTGCACACACATTATTAAATTTGCTTGAATAACCGTCACATATGAGATTGACAATGCTAATAAACTTACCTTTAAATATACACATTATAATAATAAACATTTTGCTCCTAAAGTATTATGTAAAGTTCTTTCGTGATCAAGAACAAACAAGCAACCATGCTGCCACCCCCATAGCCGTAGTTGGAGTCCACAGAGGTCACACCCACGGCTCACACCACTTGTAAATAGAAATAACAGATGTAATATTAGTGAATGTTACATAAAATCTCTGAACAGTACTATTCTAATACTCTATATTTCTCCAATATAGTTCTCTACAAAGCCTGACAACCTCGCCATGGTCGACCCACCCACTGTCGACCTCAGCACGGACGACGAGCCGGAAGCAGAAAGAAGGCGACCACAGCCAGAAAAGAAAAAAAAAGAGGAGCCATGACACAAGAGCCGCTGAGGGAGTTGTTGTACTTAAGAAGGCAAGCATTCAATATAAAATAATATATTTTATTGCAATTGTCTAAACAGGCATGATAGGTGCCTTTGGATATGTGTGTGAATCAAGGAAACTGTGTGTGTGAATGTATGAAAATAGTAAAAGGAGAAATTTAAACTAAATATGTATACAAATTACATACAGAGAGAAATTATAATCATCATAATGAAGTTAAAGAAACCGTCACTCGTCATTAATATTGATACAAAGAAAAAAATAAATATTACAGACTAAAATACGACTACTACTAATATTATTATTATTATTATTATTATTATTATTATCAATAACAATAAAACAATGTTAAAAATAATAATAATAACAATAAAACAATAATACAAATAATTATAATAATAAAGATCCTAAACTGTATATAAAATGATATAATTTATTAATTGCTGTTTAAACGATACATTATTTTTATATGGTGTCACTGTCGGCCTACTTGTATATCTTTTTTTAATCTTTGCCAGATCATCCAGCATTCTGATAATGCTGAGGACCTTAAGCACCGGGTTGCTTCCCTCATCCGGCCGAACTGTCCTCGGGCTTACAATTGGGCCCGTTATATGGAGGGGGAGCTTGAGGCCATGCATGACTCCTGCTGGGATGCCTACGTCATGGAGCAGATCCCCCTGCTGGTGCGGTGGAAGGCCGAGTCCAATAGGTTAAATGCATTGGACAAGAATGGACAGGCACCACAGCCGCCTCCACAACCACCACAGCAGCAGGCACCTCCGCCGCAGACTTACCACTTCATGGCACCTCCTGGCACCAGTCAACAGACGCCCACCTACCACCCAGCCTACCCAAACTACTACAACCCGGCCAGCAGACAGGTGGAAGGTAACTGGACATCGAACACGCCCTCATACATGCCACCCGGTAGTGCCACACCCACACCCACCCTACATAACCTCTCCCTGGGCACGGTTATGGCCAGTCTTGGTGGTGCCTCGGCAGGAACGTCACCAGCCATCACACTCCTGGTGAGCCCAGAGAAGGCTAAAATACTAGACTAAATTACCTTCAGATCATATCAACCTGCCAGTGGACACTTCCCCTGGGTGAGTTATAGTAGTCCCGCAGGTACCCCCCGGAGGTCCTTGGCGAGCAGTGTTGCATGATTGCGGGGTCAGGGGGCTGCACACCATCTGCAGGGAGGGTCCTCGTGCCACAATCCTGTTATGATTTGGGAGTTAATGATGTTATATAGTATGGTGACTGTAGCAATAGCATTTTGCCAAAGTTATCTTTATGGTATAAGCCAAGCTATTTTTCTATGTCATTTCAATAACAAATTTATAATCATGATTGTTTATGATATCCAACATGTATGCGTGAATGTCAATCAAAGCAATAAGGAATGTAACCTGCTATGAAAATGCAGTATAATGACTATATAACTATACATAAGGGTATAGAAATAAATATGGGGGTAATAAAGGTCTGAAAGAAATAATATGTATAATGGTATATAAATAATTAATATTACTGAAAAGTCATTTATATAAAAAGAGACGTGAATGTCAAACTTAACATGAATTTATGAATAAAACAAGTAAGGATTAATATGGAAAACAAAAGGAAGGAAAACTATAAAGTCGCATACAAAACTTTCAAACTTAATATGATTTTTATGTATATAGAATAATATGGTTAATAAAGGAAGATCACAAACTATAAAGATACACAAAAAAGTGAAACACTTACTATGATTTGACGATTAAAACAACTGTGGAATAATATGATAATGAAAGCAAGATCTCAAACAAGAAACTGAGTGGTGATGGGCTGGTCTATCAGAGTGAGAACTGAGCGATCTCTGCCATACCCATAGCTTACTCTGACTGTTCCTTTTACTTATATATTTTCTAGATCTCAAGTGACCGGCGTCTCTTCCGTGGATTGACCTCCCAATCTACCATGATTGGAGGCCAAAGCGTCACATTTTTCCTTTGCCCCCTCAACTTTCTCTTCATAATTGCTGAGGGGCACAGGGCCCTGGGTGGGGCTTTGGTTTCCCGGGCGGTTTCCGCACCCTCCTTAGCTCCCCGCCATGGAGTGGCTTCGGTCACCCATCTATGTTGGCTTTATTGTGGTCGGCAGGGAGGGTTCTTTGGGGGCGCTCGATTATGGCCTTGGCCTTATTCGGGGCCTTGGGGCTGTTCGGCCAGGCAGCTTGAGGAACAACAACAACAACAACAACAACAAGAAACTGACAAACAAAACCTAAAAAAATAGTATGAATTGACGAATAAAACAAGTATGGAATAATGTGGTAACTAAAGGGATATCTAAAATGAACAAATGACAGACACAACTTACAGTAATGCAACAATTATTAATAATAGGATATGTGTTGTAAACAATGATGGAAATGTAATATTTGAGGTATTGAGAGATGGTACAAATTTTAATAGCCCTATTAACCCGTTGAGCCCCGGCTAGTTATAATATTTTGTTCACCCCAGTCCCAAGCCATTTTCACTTTTTTTTTTTTTTTTTGCTAAAATGGAAGACAAGGATGAGAAATGAAAAAAACAAAAAAAAAAAAATCACCTCGGACATTTTTTTTTTTGGGGGGGGAGCCTCAAAAAAATTTGTTGAGCCAAAATGGAAGAGAATGGTGAGAAATGAAGACAAAAATTAAAAAAAACTCATTTCGGTCATTTGGGGGGCGGGGGGGGGGGGGTTTCAATAGTTCGTCTCCCCCGCATGACCACCTGCCCGGGAGCACTAGGGTAAAAACTGAGTATGGCATTGTACGGCATACATCCTAAGGAGTTTCTCACATAAATCTCAAGCCTCTAGCTCCCATACGACCGGAGTAATGAAGGTTCAAAGTGGCGGTGAACTAAGGGTGTAAACTATCCCCACTAAGCCCACCACCACCAGCCGCGCGGCTGTCTCGGCCCGCTCACACCTACTGGCCCGGCTCCCACACACACTACGGTACCTCCCCCTCCTATTCTCCCGCCATTTCCTACCTTACGAGCCACGTAAGTGTTTTTTATATGTCGGACGCACGTGATGCGTCGCTGGGAGTTGGTGATCAAACACTGCCGACGCAACACGTGCGGCGCTGGGTCTCAGCGGGTTAAATATAGTTAAGTAATAACGCACGCACCTGGTGTCACTGAATGGGTGTCTGGGTCCTCAACATCTACGAGTGCAACATGGGCGGCTGGATAACGCACTCGCATGAGGTTGTGTAAGCAGCAGCAGGCCAGTACAACAGACTCCACACGTTTGGGATGGAGGGGGATGGTGCTGAGGAGACAACGGAATCTGTGTGGGTATAAATAGTTATAATAGATTAGTTAGGGAACATATATATAGATAATAATGGAAATCATGGGAAACTTAATAATACGGTATAAACACTATTTATATAAGTAGGCGTTAAAAACACGAAATATGTACCTGTTAGCAACGATACCAAAGGCATTCTCCACCACCCGACGTGCCCTCGACAGCCTGTAGTTGAAAATCCTCTCTTGCCTTGTCATGTTGCGGTGGGGGAAGGGCTTCATCATCTATGTCCTCATGGGAAAAGCCTCGTCACCGATGATGTAGTAGGACACTGGCCAAACGTCGTTTGGGATTGACTCTGCTGGTGGGAGGAGTCCAATGCTGCCATTCTCCATTGCCTCCCTCAGTGGTGTTGCAGCAAATATGCCCCCATCATACGAGCAGCCCCGTGATCCAACATCCACATAGAGGAACTTGTAGTCGGCATCGACGAGGGCCATGAGGACAATGGAGTGGAAGCCCTAATAGTTGTAGTAGTGGGAACCTCCATTGGGAGGACACCTGATGGCCACATGCTTCCCATCCAGTGCCCCTACAGCATGGTGGAAGTTCCACCTCTTTGAGAAGAGGTCAGCAACCGCCCTCCACCCCTCTGGCGTCTTGGGGCACGAGAAGACCTCATCCTTGTAGGCGGCATAGATGGCCTCACAGGTGGCCGGAACAATGAGGGAGATGGTGTTGTGCGCCACTCTGAAGCCATACGAGAGTGATTTATATGACTCTCCTGTAGCCAGGTAACGTAGGGTGCTGGCCAGGCGCATACCAGCTGGGACGGCTTTCCTCCAAAACGTGTCGTGCTTCTCCACCAGTGGGCCAATACGTTCAAGCACCTCTCCGAACATCACTCTATCCAGCCGCATGAAGTTTTTGTAGGAGGTGGTGTCTTCCACAGCCAACTCCTTCAGCAGGTTGTCATAGTGGCCGTGCTGCCCTCGCCTCAACAGCCACTTCCGTGTTCAGACATGCCTTCTCCGTCTCGTGGCTGGCACCTGGGCATCCTGCACAGCCTGCAAGGCTTTGTAGAGGTCAACATCTATTCTTGCCTGATGTGCTGTCAGATCTACCTGCAGCTGCAGGACCGCGAGTTCATCCATGGCGAGTGGTGCTGATGTGTGGCCGTGGCTTGGGAGGTGTGGATACTGAATTGCATGTACCAGAACCTGCCCCTTTTATATAAAATTATGTCTGTCACCCGTCTGTTGTTGTGGCGTCGTGTTCGTCGTGTCACATACGTAACACCATCATAAGTCCATGGCCCCTCGTTGTGTACCCCTCGTGCCACGTCGGGGTACGGTTTTTACCGGAATTCTGACCGGTACAGCATTGATGTGGCGTCCTCGTGTTGCAACCATGGTACCATCTGGCCCATCGTGGCTACGACGTTTCACTGTCTCTGCCGATGTACCAATTTGTGTACTGTTACGACTGAGGTTTAAATATATCAGGGTTCTTATTCATTGGACTAGTAATGGCATAAATGCTACAACGGAAAGCGCTAGATCCAACCTCTGATGTATATTCCCAGTGAACAAAGAACACAAATACTCGCCAGAGTTCTATATGCAATAATAGGTTATTAAACTCTCAATAAATGTGCGTCTACTCTAGGCTTAATGTTATGTGAAAACAGCCTATTACTACCTATAACAGAAGGTGCTTGGTTATGGTATGCAAAGTAAGGTGGTAAGGGAAGTTACAGCTTATGTTACTTTAATCAACAAATGTCAGGCACTCCTGCATGAAAGAAAGTGCACTAAAGTCCTTCAACACCAACAAGGAATCTTCTTTAAATGTTAGATGCTATCAAGATGCTCGAATCGGAAATGGAACCCAAAAAGGCAGGCAGCGGAACAATGCTCGTGCAGGCTATGCACACAAAAAGGCAGGAGATATAATGCAGTCGGAGCCAAGAATATCCTAAACGCTACAACAATAATAATCGCCACGACAATGCAGTATTCTATCTACAAAAAGAGCCTAAGTCGTTTGTGTCTCAATACATCAAACTAGGCTGCGAAATGCTTGTGTAATCATAAACGGGTATGCATAAAAAGAGTAATTGGTTTAATATACTTAATGTCTACTGTGACTGATAAAGTCTAGCTAGCGTCAATGATACGAGATACTGGTGCGCATGGCATGCCGCATAGCCTAGTGCAAATCTCAAGTCTGTGCGTCAAATATTACATTATAATGAAGGGTAGCTCTCTTGAGAAACCTTAATACCGAAGTATTAAACGTTCTCCTGGCGTACCTCAAAGACAAATAACCGAGCCTAGAACAGTGCAGAATGGTATAGGCAAAAAGCCCCCATTCGTGCATGCTCTATTCTCAATGGCACACAGACTAGAACTTACCCAATCAACTCCAGTTCTCAGGTATGTCGTGCAGCTTTTAACTAAAGCCAGCACCCATCGGAAACAATACCTTATAGTATCAGACTCCTAGTCTAGCATTATCTAATCCAGCAGAACACTAATAATTATAGGAAGCGGTACTGAACAATATGAATGCCAACCAATGCTTCGTGATCAACTTATCTTAACAACTAACATACATGGGTTATATAAGACCTTAACGCACAATACAACTGGCCAGCATGAAGCTGATTATGCAGAGTTAACCAGAGGGGGTATAATATTAATAAAAGGTGGTGAAAGATATGGAAAATGAGAGAGATAGGCAGAGGAAAAGGTTCTCAGGTGCAGAAAGGGAGACAGGTATCAAAGGGATAAGAGGGATGCGTTCTAGAAACCAGATCTGAGGGCGAGAGTGGCGAGAGAGCTGTATATATACTAGCACTAGCTCTCACCGCGTAGACAAAGCGGTAACAATTCCTTCGGCCAATGGCAAAGAAGCCAGCCAAACATGACGTCACCAAGCATGGTAAAAAACTCCTCCAACCAATCCCAAAGAGGCCAGTCAGCTGTGACGTTATCGAACATGGCAAAAAACACTGCGCGCCTCCTCTCACTCTGTTCTACTCTCTCTCTCTCTCTCTCAAATCCTATCATTACTACTTAATGATAAAACATATACTTTGCAATTAAATATATAAAGCCTTGACATGGGCGAAAACAAAGAGCCTTTCTGGGCTGCCCATGACACGAGCTTTCATATGAAATAAAGCACACAATAATACATCAACTGTAGCCACATCCACTGCCCTGGCGATCCTAGCGAGTCACTGTAGGACAAGCCATGTGGTTCTAACGGAGTAGTTAACGTCACCCCCCCCCCCCCCCAAGATTTTTCTCAGAGGCCCAAAGCTCAAAAACATCTGATGGTTAGAACCCATGCTATATCTCTACTTCCCATCACCCAGCGGCAGTAAAATATCTGGCACAGTCCTTCAACAAAACATTTTACAAAATTATAACCCTCCCCAACACAATAGGTTAAATCATATGTAGTTATGCTCCTCAAGAGCGAGTTTCCCTAGCCCAGCATTCTGAGAGGAGTGCAACTCAGAATTACTGCTATAACATACTGAAAACATTCAACTATCAAAGAAAGAGTTTTTATTTAATTTTTATGTTTTTAATTTGTTTATTTCGGCTGCACTATAGGGGCAAGCCTAGTTTTTTCTTCTATACCAAACGCTCAACTCCTGCTTTACGACCCAATATGCTGGGCTACAACCGCGAGCCAACAAGCACCAAGTGCAAAATACTATTCAAACTAAAGCAGGAGGCTACCCATGTGTCAATCTACCCAGGATCATATACCCTTGAAAGACAATCTGCAACCACGTTGTCACAACCGGCAATATGGCGTATGTCCAGGTTATATACCAATAACCTTAGTGACCACCTGGTCAGCCTCATATTCCGATTGTGAAACTGGTCCAAGAACTTGAGAGGGTGATGATCAGTGTAAACTACAATGACAGGACCATAGGCTGGAACATAGACCTCGAAATGCCTTAGTGCAAGCACAACTGCCAGCAGCTCCCTCTCGACAACAGAGCAGCTTCCCTGGGCTGAATTGAACTTCTCCGAGCAGAAACTAACAGGATGTTCCAGCCCATTATCGTCCATTTTCATAAGGACGGCACCAGCCCCCACACCACTAGCATCCGTTGCTAATTGGAAAGGTAGGCTAAAGTCAGGGGCCCTGAGGATCGGGTGAGTGCACAACAGGTGTTTTACTACTCTAAATGCCTTCTCACACTCAGGCGCCCATTTGACTTTCTTATCCTTCCAGTTATCCTCCACCTGAGCTTGACTGTCCCGTTCTCCTTCTCCACCTTGACTGCTAAACGTCATCACAGGCACAGTGAGAGGCTCAGGGGGGTGCCTCACATACTCCCTCATGAGATTACCGTGACACAACCGACCGCGCTCACGCCTGTCTGGAGCGGCCACCAAGTAATCCAGGTCCGACAGCTTCCCAACCACCCCACAAGGACCAGCGTACTTCGAGGATAAGGGGTGACCTACAAGGGGCAGTAGAATCAACACCTCCCGACCCACGTGAAACTCCCTGAGCTTAACCTTGAGGTCGTACCTGTCCTTCATGAGGGCCTGAGAGCTAGTCAAATTACGGCCAGCCAACTCCAGACTGCGAAACATCCGTTCTCGACTGTCGAGGACATACTTGAGCATAGAACAAGGTTTTTCTGCGCCCTCCCATATTTCTTTAACCATATGGAGAGGCCCTCTGACACGGTGTCCAAAGACGAGCTCATTAGGGCTGAATCCCAAACTTTCCCCAGGTACCTCCAGTGCAGCAAACAAAATATATGGCAGGCCAAGATCCCAACCTTTCCCACTCTCAAAGCAACAATAACGAAGCACAGATTCCAAGGCTGAGTGCCATCGCTCTAACACACACTGGCTCTCTGGATGATACGCAGATGACACAACCGTAACAATCCCATGCTGCGGCACTGCTTGAACAAAGAGGCTAGAAGTGAACTTGGATCCTTGGTCTGATTGAATCCCCTGCGGGTAACCATACCGGGAAAAATACACTAGCAAGTTTCGGACCACCGTCTTCGCTGATCCATATCTCATAGGGTACGCGTCAGGATACCTTGTTGCTACATCTCCCGACTGTGCAGCACTGTCCTCCTCCAACTCGACAGCACCGGTACCACATTCAAGAACCTCCGGGTCTTCTAATTGCAATTTATGAATATCCGAAGGAGCAAGCTTATCTAAGTGTTTGCGAAACAACACATGCCCCCCTCCTACATTGAATTTAGCCTCCCGTTGCTCTCTCTCTGTGTATCGTTGCTGTCTCTTCGTCTTTTTAAGCCCATCCTCTGCCTTCTCAGTAACAGTTAATGGGTCTTCTCCAGACTCGGAAACCGGTCCTAATAATGAGTCCCCGAGAATGTCCGTTGATACTAAACTCTCAACCGCATCAACTTTCAACCCCTTCTCGGTACCTTTCCTCCGCTTGTCTAAAGACTGTTGACCAGAATGCGACTCCCTGGATGCAAGAGATCTAGTGACAACACACGCCATAGGTTGCACCTGACACTTCTCAACCCACTCCTGCTCCTCCCTACTCACGTCGGCCGGCTTCTCGGCAACGACTAAGGGTGGAGCCTCAGAAGTAGGCCCCGCAAAGTCGTTGCCGAGAAGGAGGTCGACGCCCCCAACAGGTAACTTCTCCACAATTCCTACATCCAGGTCACGAGTCACACCATCAACTTCCATCTTCATTCTTACAAGCGGGTATGACCTTGTTCCATTAACTCCCTGAACCACAACCACCCGCGCCGTATTTACAGGTTTACCAGTGAAATTCCTCAACAATGTTTGTGATGCCCCAGTGTCACGCAAAATTCTCACCTCATGACTTCTATCCCCCCACTCCACACAACCGAGTCCCCTGTGGTCACTAAAGGCATCACGGACAGGGAATAAGCCTTCCGGATCCTTCTGCACTGGCAGTGTATTTACCTCGGAAGAATTGCCTCTAACAAACTCCGATGTCCTCATGAACACTCCAATGCCGTGAGCAAAAGACACGGCTGCCGGAGGAGGTCGACTAGGGCACTCATTTGCCTTATGACCCTCCTGGTGGCACTTAAAACACATAAATTTCGGTTTCGGCTTATACTGTGATGTAAAAAGCCCCTGACTTTTCTTATACAGCGTGGTGTCAGATTTGGATTCAGTTTTAGTTTCATTGCTCTTTTGTTTAAATGTGTCGTTGCTACGGGGAGGGGGAGGATAACGGTCCCTAGCACTTGCATCGTACTTCTGTGAGGATCCGCAACCCCGAATCAACGACAGCCGTCGATCAGCCATTTCTGCTGCTTCGACTAGAGTTCTTGGGGTTTTTTCCTTTAAGTTCAAAGTTAGATCACCGCCCGTGCTCTTAAAGAACTGCTCGAACATCATTAACTGCTTAATTCCATCAAATGTTGTTACCTTCTCAGATCGGAGCCAGTTCCCCATAGCATCGGACAAGTCCCGGGCGTGTTCCAAAAAGGTGCTATCTTTTCCTTTGGTTACACCCCGGAACTTCAAACCGTACGTTTCTGGTTGCAGTTCGTAAGCCCTCAGGACAGCCTCCTTGAGATCCTCATACACAATACATGACTCCAAAGGTAACGCATCGTAGGCTTTAAGACCCTTGCCTATTAATCTAAAGGATACAAGTGCTGCCCATTTATTCTCTGGCCACTGGTGTTCCTGGCACTTCTTCTCAAAGCGTGCGAAAAATTCTGTTACACCACTCTCATCAAACACCGGAACCAGTTTCAATAAGTGCGAGAGAGATTGATCATGAGCACGGTTACCAGCCCCAAGTCGCTGTCCCGTTGTCTCTACTCACGATTTCTCTACATCCATGTCGGCACAGTACCTAGTCGACTCTAAATCAGCTTGGATTTTTGCTAGCTTGGCTCTCTCTTTTATCTTGGCTAATTCTATTTGCTGCTGATGCTGATGCTGAAGCTCACATACCCTGATAGCCTTTCTCTCTTCGATCTTAGCTAATTCGAGCTGATACAATAATTCTGGAGTCAACCCTTGAGGAGGTGAAGGTGCTACAATGTTTGAAATTACCGGTGGTCCCCCCAGGGGCAACCCCCCCTGCTAGCCACCACCCAACTGTGGAAGCGTACTCGGGGTCGGCAAACTACTGGGATGGCTGGGAGTCGAGTGTAGGGGAAGCATGGCCGAAGGGCTCTGAGCACTCAACCCATCTCGCTCACCAGTCACCCTGCCCAGTACACACGTTATCAAGTTATCCCTGGTCATGCTGCTAGTACCCGCATGACCGATAGCTGTGGCCAGGCATTGAAGACCGTACCGATCCATACCCTCCAACCGCTCGGCAGTAACAGGCCATTGCAAAAATATCCTAGCATCCTCCTCACAGTTCACCTGATTAACCATTTCATCATACTGCTGTTCCTCAGTTTCGACATTACGTACTGTGTCTCCATTCTCCTCTGATCCGGTATAAGACATGATGCTCACAAAAATGTTCACCTCAATATTCAGAAAAGAAGCACCCCAAACTCTTATACCTCGATGTACACACAAAAATTCTCGGAAATACTCAAGGGCTATACTATGTTGCAAAAAAAAAAATATTCTTGCTGATCCCTGCAAAATATTCCCCAAAACAACAAATGTTCCCTGCTAATAAATGTAGGTTCACCAAATCCTAGGTTAGGTCGCCATTTGCTGCGACTGAGGTTTAGATATATCAGGGTTCTTATTCATTGGACTAGTATTGGCATAAATGCTACAACGGAAAGCGCTAGATCCAACCTCTGATGTATATTCCCAGTGAACAAAGAACACAAATACTCGCCAGAGTTCTATATGCAATAATAGGTTATTAAACTCTCAATAAATGTGCGTCTACTCTAGGCTTAATGTTATGTGAAAACAGCCTATTACTACCTATAACCGAAGGTGCTTGGTTATGGTATGCAAAGTAAGGTGGTAAGGGAAGTTACAGCTTACGTTACTTTAATCAATAAATATCAGGCACTCCTGCATGAAAGAAAGTGCACTAAAGTCCTTCAACACCAACAAGGAATCTTCTTTAAATGTTAAATGCTATCAAGATGCTCGAATCGGAAATGGAACCCAAAAAGGCAGGCAGCGGAACAATGCTCGTGCAGGCTATGCACACAAAATGGCAGGAGATATAATGCAGTCAGAGCCAAGAATATCCTAAACGCTACAACAATAATAATCACCACGACAATGCAGTATTCCTATCAACAAAAAGAGCCTAAGTCGTTTGTGTCTCAATACATCAAACTAGGCTGCGAAATGCTTGTGTAATCATAAACGGGTATGCATAAAAAGAGTAATTGGTTTAATATACTTAATGTCTACTGTGACTGATAAAGTCTAGCTAGAGTCAATGATACGAGATACTGGTGCGCATGGCATGCCGCATAGCCTAGTGCAAATCTCAAGTCTGTGCGTCAAATATTACGTTATAATGAAGGGTAGCTCTCTTGAGAAACCTTAATACCGAAGTATTAAGCGTTCTCCTGGCGTACCTCAAAGACAAATAACCGAGCCTAGAACAGTGCAGAATGGTATAGGCAAAAAGCGTTCATTCGTGCATGCTCTATTCTCAATGGCACACAGACTAGACCTTACCCAATCAACTCCAGTTCTCAGGTATGTCGTGCAGCTTTTAACTAAAGCCAGCACCCATCGGAAACAATACCTTATAGTATCAGACTCCTAGTCTAGCATTATCTATTCCAGCAGAACACTAATAATTATAGGAAGCGGTACTGAACAATATTAATGCCAACCAATGCTTCGTGATCAACTTATCTTAACAACTAACATACATGGGTTATATAAGACCTTAACGCACATTACAACTGGCCAGCATGAAGCTGATTATGCAGAGTTAACCAGAGGGGGTATAATATTAATAAAAGGTGGTGAAAGATATGGAAAATGAGAGAGATAGGCAGAGGAAAAGGTTCTCAGGTGCAGAGGGGGAGGGGGGACAGGTATCAAAGGGATAAGAGGGATGCGTTCTAGAAACCAGATCTGAGGGCGAGAGTGGCGAGAGAGCTGTATATATACTAGCACTAGCTCGCACCGCGTAGACAAAGCGGTAACAATTCCTTCGGCCAATGGCAAAGAAGCCAGCCAAACATGACGTCACCAAGCATGGTTAAAAAACTCCTCCAATCAATCCCCAATCCCCAAGAGGCCAGCCAGCTGTGACGTCATCGAACATGGCAAAAAACACTGCGCGCCTCCTCTCACTCTGTTCTACTCTCTCTCTCTCTCTCTCTCTCAAATCCTATCATTACTACTTAATGATAAAACATATACTTTGCAATTAAATATATAAAGCCTTGACATGGGCGAAAACAAAGAACCTTTCTGGAATGCCCATGACACGAGCTTTCATATGAAATAAAGCACACAATAATACATCAACTATAGCCACATCCACTGCCCTGGCAATCCTAGCGAGTCACTGTAGGACAAGCCATGCGGTTCTAACGGAGTAGTTAACGTCACAGTACCTCATGGCACATCGGGACCAATATCGTGAATGTGTGAAAGGGCCTTTACCTTCACTACTTGGACAACACTCTAAATGCAGTTGATTTTTACTCAGAGAGTAACAGTGACTTCATGCTTTATAATATAAGTCAGTGAAATAATTAGTGAAGAACAATGTGTATGCCTAAAATATACGATTCAGTTCTACTATTACTAGAGAATAATGGCAAGCAATTAGAACCGAAAATCCGATTTTAGAAAACCAATATTAATCCACTGATTTGGAGAAAACCCTTTGAGATAAGGTTCAACGCTGTATACTACTCTTTCATTAGACATTTGTAGAGCGTTTAGCGTAATGGATAGAAAATACAATCATGGATTGAAATTATTACTGAAAAGGTTAAATATATGTACAGCATATGTGGACATATTTCCACACCATTAATTAATAAGGCCTCCTTTATCTCCTTTGACGTTGTAATTTTGTTTTTAAATATAGCCATTTAGAAAGTGATTGCAGGTATTGAGTTTGCACACATTTCAATATATACTTGTCAAGTTTTCATACAACATACAGTCATTGATATGTAACTACTATTTCTTGTTATGAGCATACATTATACATATCTCTATCTCTATCTCTCTCTCGACACACACACTCACACGTTCAGCTCTCTCTCCCCCACATTTTTCTCTGCTCACTCTCACCAAATTGCAGAGTTATTACCTCACTCGCTCTCCCTCCCTCCCTTCCCTCTCCTTCCCATTCCTTTGACCCTCCTTTCAATATATTACCTCTCTCGCTCTCGCTCGCTCTCTCTCTCTCTGAAAACTTAAATACCTCATGTAAATGTACACTCGAGGAAAAAACAATCTTTACATTGGTGAGCTAAATAGATGTGTGTGAACGAAATATGAACTGGGTGAAACTTACGTTTGTACTGTATTATCAAAATATTTCGACCCACTTCCAGAATGTTTAGAGCCTTAGTGTAAAGATTGTTTTTCCCTCGATTGTACTACAGCTGCGAAAAAGGACAATAGATCATTGGGATGACCATTTTACTTATAAACAAAAATAATATCTTAATACTGTTATCTAATAACCATAGTGAGGCCCCATCTTAAATATGGCGTGCAATTATGGTTTCCATATCTGAATATTGAGAAACTTGAGACAATGCAGCCTATAGTGACATAGTGTAATACCGTCACTGAGAAATATATTAGATCACGAAAGAGTAAACAAAATGTATTTATTTTAATTTCAGTTATTTAAATGTTTCAAGATATTTAAGGGCTTTGATAAAATGGATGTTGATTCACTGTTCAAAATCAATAATAGTTCATCAAATATTTTTACAAAACACTTTTTTACAGACAGTATTCTAAACGAGTGGAACACATTTCTAGAGAAAGTGTTACAATGGCTTACAGTTGACACTTTCAATGGGAGGCTAGACATCCATTTCGAGGAAATTGGAGTAATATAGGTACAATATGTACTACACCATGTTAGGTTAACTATCAATAGTATACAATATTTCTCATCTTCGTTCTTTTACTATAAATTTCCCAGTAGGAATGTTCTCATTCTGCTGGGGGCCTTGTTTCCCCAACTAAATGTCACGCCAACCCAAGGTCGGAGGGGGTGGGGAGAGAGCCTTTTACTTTTCTGTCTTTGCCTTCAACTTTCTAGCAAATTCAGACAAACTGTAACCCATCCACACGTAAACTAACCTAACTTAACTTTTACCCATCCAGCACAAGTGACGTCCCTTTCATGATACTCTGGCAAGCGTTTTCCTTCAACTTACGAAGAATCTGTGGTGGCTAAAAAAATAAATAGAGATGGTCTGGAGTCTTTTCATTGTTTGAAGTCATTCCTAAGCTTAGTGAAATCGTCTAATAGTTACCAGAATATATTGAAAAGGACGTCACCAGTACAGAATGGGTTAAAGTTTGGAAAGGTTACATTTTGTCTACATAACCTTAACATTAGATTTGATTAAGTTAATGTTAAGGCTAGCTTAATTTAATTATCATCACGATTCTGCCTGAAATTACTGAATCTATTGGAAAGGGAACGAAAGCCACGCATGTAGGAATGTTATTTATGTGTTATGAAAGGTGGATTACATTAGGATTATATTAGGTATGCTAACTAAGCTAAAGTCAGGTTCAATTACATCAGGTAGCAACCTGGTTACACTAGGTTCAGGTTTAATTACATAAAACTAAGCTAGGTTACTATTATTATCAGTTATGCACTTTTTGTTCTAGAATAGGTTTGGTGTTGGTGAATCCCATATTCATAGATAAGTGAAGTAACAGTAGGTTAAATGAAAACTACATACAAAGAAAAGATAGCAATTAGGTAACGGTGACCTACAATATATTCATGAGCAGGATGGTGTACACTCCACTCCACCACCAACACACACACACACACACACACAGACACACACACACACACAGACACACACATACCAGCAAAATCAATTTAAGAACAAAGATCAACATTATTATTTATTATGTGTTTTCCCACCAACCAACTTCACTTCTAAACTCAATTAATGAAATCAACAAATACATGTGGCACTCCAAGGACTCGAACCTAGGATACTCACATCGAAATTCCGCGCACTAATGCATTACGCTATCAAAACCGTTGTAAAGAATGAACGATATATAAGTGAAACACTATGCTGAATCAGAGCGAACTATAATGAATAAGTGATTCCCCACCCAGTAAAGGAGAGATACAAATACGAACCAGCGCCTGGTTATGAGAATGTGGGAGATAGAGGACGAGGTAAATACTGAGGAGAATGAGAGAGAACTTGGCGAGAGAAAAAATTGAGACTCGGTGCAAAGTTGGGATAATGTGCAAGGGGGAGAGAGAAAAATCAACACTGTGTAATGCACGATGACAAAATATACTGGCTAATTGAAATTATTGATGTAATATATATATATATATATATATATATATATATATATATATATATATTAACATATGTATGTATTTTATTTATTTATCCCTCGTTGGGGCATAAAGATAATGTACTTGTGGTTCTGAACCCTCTGCTCCCTCATATTTATCCCTATTAGTTTTGAGATTTTAAAACGTTTGGCTTATTATAAAGACGAAATTAAGACATTTCACCCCATTCTGCTGTCATTTTGAGAACATTCGATTAATTTAGGCTTTGAGTATTTTTCGCAAACCAATAATTTGGGAGGAACTGTACTTATTTTACCGAAAAAACCTAACAAGTTCATCTCGTAGGAGGAAATGTGTACATATTTATCTCGAAGGAGGGTCTTGCGGATGCTTTTTAAGCTTGATGGAAATGTAGGGAGCAACCTTCGACAAATTAGAAAATAAAATAATAATAAATGCAGTAGAAGGCTCTCTCCCCACCCTCGGGCTAAACAGCCGTACAGGAAAATAGGATGAAGTGTAACCTTATGAGTCAGGAAATGCCCGCAAGGAAAGTATAGAAAGAAATTAGTTTGAAAGGTAAATTACACATGCCTACTGATTAATTCATATTAATCCAATCTTAATCAGATGATCGTCCAGTCTATTCTTAAACGTATCAATTGAATTACTGTCGACCACCTCCCTTAGTAAGCTATCCCACTCTTTAACCACACTGTATGTGAATACAGTTTGTGTCACATCTTAAGAATACCTTTTTCTAATTAACCCTTTCAGGTCCGGGGGTTGATGTTTAGTATTCAGAAATAGAATTATATTAATATCTTAATTACCTCCAAAATTAGTTTTCTGCCCACAACTCGCTCAAAGACAACTGCAGATATTGAAGTAATTTAACGAAAGGTTTCTAAGCACTTCTGATGGTCACAAAGGTTTTAAAGTATCCCCAAAAGGACGCAATCACGTCGTCGTGAGCGAAAGAGTTCATTTAATTCCGTTACCTCGGGTTGCAGCATTGTTTTTAATCGTGAACAGTGCACTGATATCTACTTTGTCTAATCCTATAAGTATCTTAAAACACTCGATAAATTGGCCTCGCAAACTCCTTTTCTTTAGCAAGAACAAATTTATTTGTTTTAATCTTTCATAATATGGCTTGTTTTTTCAAATAGGGAATTAGTTTAGTTGCTCTACGCTACACAGATTCGAGTTTTGTAATGTCTTTCTTTAGATACGGGGACCAGATACGGGGACGGGGGCTTTGTTAGCTTTATTTGCCGCAGCCGCACATTGCTCTGAGGATTTTAGGTTTTCTGATATTATAACCTCGAGATCTTTAACCATAAAGTCTGCAATTATTGGTTGGCCTTTCATTTGATAATCACACTTTTTTGTTTTTTGAACCAACGTGCAAAATTTGACATTTATCAACATTAAAGGGTATTTGCCACTTTTCTGACCAATCCACTATATTGCTTAAGTCGGACTGTAGGTTATTTCTGTCTTCCTCACTCAAGACTATGTTTCCAATTTTTGTATCGTCAGCAAATTTGGAGATTTGGAGTTTTTCAGACCTACATCAATATAATTTATATATATGATAAATAAAACTGGACCAAGGACCGATCCTTGAGGTGGTAACTAGCACCCAATCTGATGCTATACCATTACTAACAACTCTTTGCTTTCTTTATGCAAGACAACTTTTAATCCATTGATATATATTAACCTTTACTCCGAGCATTTCTAACTTGTCTAATAATTTGTTGTGAAGTACCTTGTCGAACGCCTTTTGAAAATTTAGGTAGACTATGCCAAGCGCCTTAGTTGAATAATTAAGACTAAATAAATATTCAAGGAGGTTTGTTAGGCACGAGCTAATTAATTTTCAAGATACTCAACTGTTTTATCTCTTAAAATGGGTTCAAGATTTTGTCCTATTACTGACGTTAAGTTTATAGGTCTGTAATTACTAGCTTTTGGAAGAGAGAGAGAGAGAGATTTACATTGATTTACATATATATAATGACCCCACAGACCTTACGATCCCAGCAAGAGAGATAAAATGTGAGAAAAGAAAGAACACATTTGTATAATATATGACTATTAATTATATAATATATAACATTATTTAAGTATGGATAAAAATTAATATTAAGAAGGATATAACTTGGGGGCACCAGCCTGTAAGGAGGCTAAAGTATAATATCTGCAGTTGGGTACGTCTGAGAGAGAGAGAGAGAGAGAGAGAGAGAGAGAGAGAGAGAGAGAGAGAGAGAGAGAGAGAGAGTGAGTGAGAGTGAGTTACAATAAATTACAAGAAATAATTTGTATCTCAGAGACCTTGCGGTCCATTCCGAGGAGATACACTAAGTGGAAGGAGAGAGAGACTGTTTAGTGCACTACACTCTTTGCAGAGTGTGCAAAATACTATCTAATCTTTTCTTGAACTGCTCTACTGAAGAACTATTTACAACTTCGGAAGGAAAGTTTGTTCCAGAGAGAGAGAGAGAGAGCATGAGAGTGACTGAATGAGTGAGAGAGAGAACCTGGTTATAGCGCAGGAACAGATTGAAGGAGATGAAAGCATACAAAATATATTGCAGGAGCGAGCGAAAAGAAAGAAAGGAGAGAGAGAGAGAGAGAGAGCGGGTAGGTTGAGGGAAAGCAAGAGAGAGAGATAGAAGGAGCGCAAGAACTGAGCTAAATTAAAGCAAGGGGCTGAGGGATAGGAAGTCATAAACTAACCTGGAAGCAAAAAGTCAGCAAGGGAAGCCAATTAAGGAGGGAGTGAGACTGGCTGAGGAAAGCAGGGCGAGGTGGGGGAAGAGTTACTGTTGTTGGATTAACTTTATCCTTTCTCACATGATTAAGGTTTTGTAATTTCTTGCTCATTATAAGGCATTTGGTTTTCCCTAGACCTTCATCAAGCTTAATTATACAACCAATAGACCCCACTTCGAGATATTTGTATTTGTACATTTGCGAGTAGAAAATGTTCCGGCCAAAGGCCGGTTCCACATAAATTACAGTCTGGCTATCGCTCGCCAGAAGAAAATGTACACGTAAATGGCACGAAAGGTCTTAAAATTGAGAAGGAAATGGCTTAGCCCTCTTAAAATCACAAAATAATGGGGCGAACGTCTCAAATTCTTAAATTGGGCTAAACATGAAGGAGAATGGCTCCAGAAAAATATTAACTTTAACCTTTACTACATGATGAAGGCTTTATAATATGGTGTTCATATCATGGGGTGGTTTTTCTTTAGTTTGCCCCCTATACCTCCATCAATCTTAAAAAACACTCCCTCAAGACCCCCCTCGAGATAATTGTTTACATTTTAGAATATATTATTAAACCTCACCTAACTGCCAGTGACGTCCTTTTCATCATATTTTGGATTTTATTTAGCTTCGTAAATATCTTTGACCATTACAAGGCTATAAACTATCTGAATTAATCCTTTTAGCTCCCACAGAGCCTTCCTAAGCTGAAAATAATCATCTAATAGTTGCTAGAAAATGATGAAAGGACGTCACCGGTACTGCAGGGATTAGGGTTTTATAATTTCGTGTTTCTATCATGGGGGGTATTATTATTATTATTATTTGTTTTTGTTTACATTCATCAAGTTTAAACACACTCCCAAGAGCCACCTTCGAGGTAAGATTGTACATTTTTCGGTCGAAAAGTGTCAAAGCCTAAGGCTGGTTCCTCCTAAATTATTGGTACATTTTTTGAGGAAAAATGTCAAAGCGTAAACTGGTTCCTCCTAATGTAAAGACTTTCTATCTCTCGCCAGGAAAAATATGACAAATAAGGCCAAGAAAGTTCTTTAAATTAAAAAAAAAAAAAATACGGCAAAAGGTATTAACATTGCAAACTAGTGGAGCGAATGTCATACAAATTTAAACTTAATGTGATTAAACATGAAAGGATGGTCCCAAAAATACACCAGGTATGATTTAGAAAGAAGACTGGGAGTTATCTTCATCGTCCATTGGACGATGAAGATTACTGGAGATTACTGAAGATTGAAGATTACTGAAGATTATAATGTGGAAAACATTATAATCCAGTAATGTGTGAATTATTTCGACAACAGAGAGTCATTTGCAATTCTTTATGTTTAACCCTTAAATGTCGGGGCGCAACATAAGTCGAGTTAAATAAAGCTGGACTATGTGGCGGTGCTCGACATATATCGTGTGGCAATTTCAGCACGTAATGTGGCTGAGAGAGAGAGACAAGTGGTGGCAGGAGAGTAGCGAGCGTATGACTGCTCCAGACCACCGCGGCGAACCTACTGACACGAATCCCACCTCCTCCCTCCCTCTCTCACTCGCTATATACGGAATTGTATGGGGAAAGTGCCTAATTACATGCTTTTTGCACTCGCGTTGCACGGTTATTGCAAGAAAACTAGCCATCATAAAAGGATCGTTATGGTGTCATTCGAAAGCTCTGTTTATGCCCTTTCAGGGATAGATACTTGTTTTACGTTCTGGGTCTTATTTAGGCATGAAAATTATCACGTAAACAGCCCTATTTTGGCTAAAAACACCCCGCTGGGCGGTACATATAAATAAACCGCATAAGCCGCTCGTAAGGTGTTAAGTAATATTTTACCGGCGACTTTTTCAAAATTTTATTCTGGCTTTATAACGACATTTTTGTGTTGTTTAGCAAGGATATTTGGTAGTAAAAAGGGTTAAATGAGATAATTCGAAGCCTGTACTGCTGGAGGCCTTTTTATAAACTGAATAGAATTGTCCAATAGTAGCCATAATTTAGTAAAAACGACACTCGTACAGACAACCTGCCTTTGTTCTCCTAAATAATCTTAGAAAATATAATTATGGAAGTATACTGTACATCTTCAGAAACGAATTTATAGAATAATTTCCAATACAGTCATCAACTACAAAACGATATAAACTATTTATTGAAAAGCAAGTTCTATCCAATAATAAATCCAGATAGTTATAATTATATATAGACAATCATAAGGGGTCCACGAATTCTTATGGGTGGGCTAGAGACTATAGCATCAGATTGTACCTAGAGAGTTAAATATACAGTGCTATGCAGAGCTAGATACACCGATACACATGTACACACACACACACAGGGAGAGAGAGAGAGTGAGTGAGAGAGAAAGTACGGTGAGAATGAGAGAGAACCGGATTATAACAAAGGAACAGGAAAGGAACAGGATGAAGAAGATGAAAGCATAGAAATGGAATTGCAGGAGAGAGAGAGATTTACATATATTTACATATATACACTGACCATTGTTACGACCAGCACTACGATATAAACAAGGGCACTCAATATTGGACTAGATGATAGGCTATATCTGCAACAACGGTACGCTAATTCCAAACCCTCGAACTATTACACCGGTGAAGAAAACACTTAAACCCTCCAGAGTTAATCTACTGGATAACGGGGTATCAATTAACTGGGGTTTTAGTGCACTTTGTGACGCACCCAGTGCGTTGCAACGCAACCTGATTGTACTCCTTGGTACTCCTAGGGGCACAGGGCCCTAGGTGGGGCTTAGGTTTCCCGGGCGTTTCCGCACCCTCCTTAGCTCCCCGCCATGGAGTGGCTTCGGTCACCCAGGCTTTATTGTGGTCGGCAGGGAGGGTTCTTTGGGGGCGCTCGATTATGGCCTTGGCCTTATCGGGGCCTTGGGGCTGTTCGGCCAGGCAGCTTGAGGAACAACAACAACAACAACAACGCCTTGGTACTCGACTGTACCGCCCGTGATCTGGCTGCCGTCAGCCGCTATGTATATTGAGTGTGACAACTTACAACTATGTTCTTTGTATCTCTGCAAAGGTCTCGTCATGTGCTAACCAGTGGTGGTTTTGTTTTAAGCCATGTCGAGACCTTCCATTTAATATGTAGTATCAATAGAGAAGTTGATAGATAAGACAATGGGAGTTCAGAGAGAGAGAGTGAGTTAGGCTTCAGAGCAAGAGGGTAGCAACACGCCACGCGGGGGGGGGGGGGGGGGGGGGTGTTGCCAGACGTATGGACTGGTTGGCAGCCTTGCGCTTATAGCTAGGCGCGACAGGGTTGGTAGTCCATTGTTGCCTGCCTACGCTGCTTGGGTTGGTCCATGTTGTCGTACAGCACACTGCCTGGAGGCTGGCTGCGTGTTCCATGACCAGGTTGCCTAGAACCTTTGAGATTCTAACATCCCTTGCCCTCTCTCCCAACTTCTCACGGTTGCACTCTTTCTCTCTGACGACATTACTCTCATTTCATTCTTCTCTCTATTTAAATGCATAACCTTCCCTTGAGGTCCTAAAGGAGTTTCAGCACTCACCTCTCGTATTACTCTTAGGACAAGCATATATTTACATGTATTAGATTTAAGGGGTTAATGTGAACAGCGATCTTCTTGATGAGGATAGTTGGTGAACGTTCTACATGTTCACAAGTTATATGCCCCGCTCATCATCCCATTTGTGACTAGACTGGTGCCATGTGTAAGAGCCCGACCATGCCCAGGAGTTGTCTGTAGAGGGACGAGGACTTAGCCTTGATTTGCATACCGAGCCAGGAGCGAGTGTAGCACCCGAGACTACAGCTCGCTCGTAGTGCCGGTATAGTAGAATAACGTAATTTATCTGTCCTTGTGTTCTCTACAGTCTTCTCCTGGGTTCTCGCTTTCGGTGCTGGGACTCGTTGTTCCTGTGACTTGGCCTGCTAGCTAGAACACATGGGGATGATGAGTGGGATATATCTTTATTTTACTATGCATTGCAGCTCTCTTTAAGTATATGTATGTAACACTTTACAATACACATTACTCACACACAAGACAACACTATTAATACTGTCATGTATCAATTAACTGCACTGTCGTTTTGCTGCTGTGTCCGGAGTTCTGTTGCGTAGGGCGCATACGGACTCGGAGGGGAGACAGAGTGAGAGAAGCGAAGTAGCCTATGCGGTAGTAGGCTACCGGCGCAGTACTGTTGCCTGCAACCTCTTAGTTATTCCAAGTATAGATTCATTATTATAATAAGTGACTACTATTTATGTTCCTCCCATGTGTATTATTAGGTATCTACTGGATCATGAACATCTTGTATGCTACATGCTAGTGCATGTTAGTAGGGGACAGTTAGTGTAGTGCACGCGCTTTCAAGTAGGCGTGTACATTTGTCATTTAGCATTTCACTGTCATACCTTTAGCCTGCTTCTATTCTACATTATTAGAGGCTTAATATTAACGTAGTTTCTTGAGTATTGCATTTCTTTAGTAATAACGTAACCTATAAATGTCTGAGGGAGTTTAGCCTCATAGCCTACCCCTGTTGTACACTTTCGCCGAGTTAAGGTACCTCGTTACCGTAGACGATAACTCTGTAGGGCGTTGGTGCTTTTGTTGTCTGGAGCATATAGTATTTGGGACTGGAATCGAGCGTGTCGTTGTCACTTAAGCCATTTCTGTCCTACGATCAAGAATCCCGAATATGTATTGCCGATCCAGCCGTAACAAAATGGCGACCTTGTACAAGATTCAGTAGTATCCTATCACATGTTTTTTGGAGAACTATTCTATGCTACCTAGTAGAGCTGGCTAGAATTTTCTTGCATATTGGAGGATTTTTTATTGTGTCATTATTGTATTGGTGGACTTGCAGATTGTTTCGTTAGGTGTCTAGAGTAGAGTCATTCAAGCATCTTTAACATTTTGTGAGTCGAGACTGCAATTAGTAATAAGCACTTTTTTTTTTTATGAACAGCAATTGTATAACCAGCACTATGTCTAATGACTCATCATTTACGGGGGAGGATAACACGGTACAGCCTAGTGACCAGCAAGTACAGCAGATATTTAGGGAGGGGAGTGTTATAAGTGGAGAGAGGGATGCCCGGGCATTTTTGCAGACACCTTTGACCGAACAGCGCCTGCAGGCTATTGATTGTTACGGTCTTCGCTGTTTAGCCACGGTTTTGGGGCGGGACTGTCCTGACAGTTGGCCAAAGAAGAATTTGGTGGCATGTTTGTTGGGTGATGGCGATGGGGCGGTGGGTGGAGTGGGGTCTTGGGGGGTTCCCTCCAAGCCTCCATTCCACTCTACCCCTGAGCTGGGCCCTCAGCCAGCGAGTCTTAGCACGATGCAGCAGGAGGGTTCTCAATGGCAAGCTGGCTTACCCGTAAACACGTCTCGGTGTGGATCCCCCATTTTGTGCTCTCCCCCCCCAGGCCTGTCTCCTGAGATGTTATTTCAGCTAGAACTAGCTAAGCTTAAGTTGCAAGAGAGTCAACAGGCTAGTATAGAACGGATTAAGCTGCAGGAGACTCAGATACAACAGGCTAGTATAGAACGGATTAAGCTGCAGGAGACTCAGATACAACAGGCTAGTATAGAACGCATAGAGGTTGCTAGAATCCAAGCCAATCAGGATGCAACCAGGTACCAGGCTGAAATGGATGTCGAGAAGTCTAGAGTAGAGACCACGGGGCGTCATCTCGGTGGTGGGCAGCGGGTTACAGACTCACTTTCGCATTTAATTAAGTTAGTACCCGCATTTGATGAAACAGCAGTGACTGAGTTTTTTGCTCGTTTCGAAAAGAAGTGTCGTGAGTATGACTGGCCGGAGGTTAAATGGTCAGCATTAGTTTCATCACGTCTAGTAGGTACGGGGTTGAAAGCCTACGATGCACTGTCACTGGACGAGAGTGTCGTGTATGGACTGGTGAAGGAGGCTGTGCTCCGGGCCTACGAACTGCAACCCGAAACTTATAGATTGAAGTTCCGTGGCGTGAATAAGAAGAGCGACGTCAGTTTTATGGAGCACGCACAGGACTTAACAGATGCATGTAATAACTGGTTTCGGTCCGAGCATGCAGAGTCGGCTGAGGAAATTAAGCAACTTTTCTATCTGGAACAGTTTTACAAATGTACTGGAACCGATCTAACGCTGAACATTAAGGAAAAATGTCCCAAGACAGTAGAGGAGGCTGCCAAGATGACAGACCTCAGATTATCATTGATTCGTGGTTGCGGTGCCGCTCAGAGGGCTGAGTCAGGGCAGAAGGGGCGCTATACCCCACCCACCAGAGTTTTCGATAATAACAAATCTTATGACACACATAACCACACTAAAAGCATTGCACCTAATAACACCTACAAACACAAGCCTCTCCCGTTTACTAAAGGTCAGGCCCCTTCTTCGCCCGCACAAGGGAAGAAGCCCATTGGGGATGTGAAATGTTACAAATGTCAGAAGCTAGGCCATTATTCACGTGAGTGCCCTAGTAACACTCCCGCTAAGCCGGTGTCATTGGTTCACAGTATCGGTGTGTCTCTGAAGGCTGCAGCAACTGCCCGGGGTAGGTTGTCAGCAGCTGAGGCACACGCGGTAAAGAAGCGTACGGAAGGCTCGACACCTGTCCGGGACACTTTCTGTAGCCATCGGGGACACAGGTTTGTGAGCTGGGGGAGTGAACTACGGAGGGTTGACTTGCTGAGGGATACGGGGGCTTCGCAAACTTTGTTGAGGAACTTCACAGGGAAACCGATAAATGCGGCCAGAGTTGTTGTGGTGCAGGGTATAAATGCTACGAGGTCATACCCACTTGTGAGGTTGGAGTTGAGAGTGGGAGAGGTGTGCAGGGAGCTGGATGTAGGGATCGTTGAGTGTTTGCCAGTTGAGGGCGTCGACCTTCTTCTCGGCAACGACTTTGCGGTGCCCACTTCCGGGACTCCACCCTTAGTCGTTGCCGAGAGGGCGGCCGACGTGGATGGTGAGAATCGGGAATGGGTTGGGAGGTGCCAACAGGATGAGATGGCCTGTGTGGTAACCCGATCTCGCTCTGCGGCTCCTGCACAGACTAGCACTCAACCTCGGGGACAGTGGAGGAAGGATCAGGAGAAGGTTGCTAAGGGCAGGAAAAGGGACATTGATTCTGCTGCACTTCTCGGTGATTCGGTACTTGGACCTATAATAAACACGGGAGTTGACTCTGGCCCAGATATGGTGTGTAACAAGGCAGAGTTGGGTAAGACTTCGCGTGAGGCAAGAGCTGTAGCGAGAGCCACTAAGGCAGTAGAGCCTACTAGCCGGGGTAATGTCTTATTACAAAACCATCTTGATGCATTGACGCCCGGGGACATTAGTGAACAGCAGCTGCAAGACGCTAGCCTAGCTCGTTATAGCAATGGTGCCATAGAGTTGGAGGAAGATGGGGATGCGAAGCCGGGAGATTTCTTTAGGCTCAACAGGATATTGTACCGCAGATTTCTAGACCCCAAATCGAAGTGGGAGGGCGGTGCGAGGGTAGTAGACCAGGTGGTTGTTCCAAATAAGTATAGAGAGTCCTTATTGTGTCTGGCGCATGATGTGCCGGTGGCGGGTCATTTGGGGGTAACAAAAACATTGGCGGCATTGGGCAGGTTTTTCTGGTGGCCTGGGGTCAAGGCTGATGTCTGTGCATGGGTGGCTGGGTGTGCGACCTGCCAGACAACGGGGAAGCCTAACCAGACAATCCCGAAGGCACCTTTGTTTCCCATACCTGTCACCGGGCCTCCGTTCAGCAAAGTTGTAGTAGATTTGGTTGGCCCTTTCCCGCCTACTAGTAGTGGCAATAAATTCCTGTTGACAATCATGGATGTGGCTACGAGATACCCGGACGCATACCCCATGAGAAACGGCTCGGCAAAGGCAGTTGTTAAAAACTTATTATTGTTCTGTTCCCGTTATGGATTTCCACGTGAGGTGCAGTCAGACCAGGGGAGCAATTTTACATCCAAATTGTTCAAGCAAACCCTTCAGTTGCACGGTATATGTTCTGTAGTGTCGTCAGCCTACCATCCCGAGAGTCAGGGAGTCTTGGAGCGGTGGCACTCGACCCTGAAGAGTATGCTACGCTGTTACTGTGCAGAACATGACACTGATTGGGATTTGGGTCTGCCGTATGTTCTGTTCGCTGCACGTGAAGTCCCAGGAGAGAGCCTGGGGTTCAGTCCAAATCAACTAGTCTTTGGCCATAATGTGAGAGGACCTTTAAGTATGGTGAAAGAGATCTGGGAGGGCGAAGAGAAGCCGGGGTCTGTACTTAAATATGTCCTTGAGAGCCGGGAGAGACTTATAGGTTGCATGGCAGCGGCAGGTAATAACTTGGTTAATGCACAGGCGGTCATGAAGCACCAGTATGACGCCAAGGTGAAGCTTCGGGAGTTTTCGGTGGGTCAGGAGGTAATGTTGCTTTTACCTTTGCCTGGACACCCCCTTTCTGCCAAGTTCATTGGGCTGTATGTGGTGGCTAAGAAACTGTCCGACCTTGATTATCTCGTTGCAACACCTAACCGTAGGAAAAAACATCAGTTATGTCATGTTAACCTCATGAAAGAGTATGTGAGACGCCCCTCAGAGCCTCTCACTGTCCCTGTGCTGGCCTGCAGCGGCCAGGGTGGAGAAGGAGGTGGGGACAGTCATGCTGCTGAGGAGGATAGCTGGGACTGTGTCATTTCCGCGGAACAGTGGGCGGGGAATACTGAACAAGAGGCTAGGCAAGCTGTAAGTCACCTGCCTGAGCACCAGGGTGCTGCTATCCTAGGCCTGTTCAGGTCATACCCCTCTGTTTTCGCCGAACACCCAGGTCTCACTACTCAGGTAACGCACGACGTGGACGTCGGTGATAATGTGCCCTTCAAGTCAGTGCCCTACCGTGTGCCCCCGGTAAAGTTGCCAGCTTTACAGGAGGAGTTAAAGTACATGGTTGAGAGAGGGATGATCACTGAAGGTTATGTGAAGTGGACATCACCCGTCACGTTGCAGCCAAAACCTGACGGCAAGGTGCGGTTCTGCATAGATTTTCGTAGGCTAAATGGCTTGACCACTACCAACCTTTACCCTTTGCCTCGAGTTGACGACAGCGTGGACAAGATAGGGAATGCAAAGTACCTTACTAAAATTGATCTTGTAAAAGGCTACTGGCAAGTACCCCTGTCGGACCGAGCTAAGCAAGTTTGTGGTTTTGTGGTAGATGGCAAGACCTACCAATGTAACGTAATGCCTTATGGGCTTAAGAACGCACCTGCCACGTTTCAGAACCTGATGAACGATATTTGTGACGAAATCCCTAACTGCACGGTCTACCTTGATGACGTGATAGTATATGATGACGATTTTGAAAATCACCTAAGGCACTTAGAGACCCTGTTTGGGAAGTTGCACGATGCTGGGCTGGTGGTGAACCTGAGGAAGTGCGAGTTTGTAAAGGCTACTGTGCAGTATCTTGGCTTTGTGGTCGGGTTAGGCCGGGTGTGCCCCCCCCTGAGCAAGATACAGGCTATCAATATGTTTCCCAGGCCCACCACTAAGCGCCAGGTCATGCGGTTCCTAGGTATGATAGGCTATTATAGGCGCTTCATCCGGGGATACTCTACTGTCTTAGCACCGTTAACTGATCTACTGTCGAAGTCAGTGAAGTTCTGTTGGGCTGCGGAGTGTCAGAGGGCTTTCGACCTAGTCAAGCACCTGCTGTGTACACATCCGATTTTGTGGGCCCCAGACTTCTCCAGGAGTTTTCAGCTGGCGACTGATGCCAGCGGTGTGGGTGCCGGGGCAGTGTTACTGCAGACTGATTCCGAGGGCTTGGAACACCCAGTGAGCTTCTTTTCTCGCAAGTTTAATTCGGCACAAAGGAATTACTCGACTATAGAGAAGGAGCTTCTGGCTATCATTTTGTCGCTCAAACATTTCGAAGTTTATGTTCCAGCCTACGGCCCGGTAGTGACGATTTATACGGACCATCATCCCTTGAAATTCCTAAATCAGTTTCACAATCGGAATATGCGGTTGACCAGGTGGTCCCTAATGCTCCAAGAGTATAATCTCAACATTCAGCATATTGCCGGGAGTGAGAACGTGATAGCAGATTGTCTATCAAGGGTTGATGATCCAAGATAGTCGTGCACGGTGTGTGGGTTGAGCAGGAGTAAAATTAGGCTATCATAACGCCGTCCAAAAAGATTATAAAACAATAAAATAAACGAGAAAACTCTTTCTTTTTTTTTAGTTTTGTAAGTCTTTATTGTTGTAGCATGATGCATGCGATATTGTGTTTTATGTATAATTCACACTTCAGTTGTTGTGCACCTTTTGCAATTAGTGGCAGCTAAGGGTAGCAGGTCGGTTGGTTGCCTGTCAGATTTTGATAATGCTTCTAAGGTCGATTATCTAAAATCTTGGGGGGGCTGTGACGCACCCAGTGCGTTGCAACGCAACCTGATTGTACTCCTTGGTACTCGACTGTACCGCCCGTGATCTGGCTACCGTCAGCCGCTATGTATATTGAGTGTGACAACTTATAACTATGTTCTTTGTATCTCTGCAAAGGTCTCGTCATGTGCTAACCAGTGGTGGGTTTTGTTTTAAGCCATGTCGAGACCTTCCATTTAATATGTAGTATCAATAGAGAAGTGATAGATAAGACAATGGGAGTTCAGAGAGAGAGAGTGAGCTAGGCTTCAGAGCAAGAGGGTAGCAATGCGCCACGCTGCCGGGGGGGTGGTTGCCAGACGTATGGACTGGTTGGCAGCCTTGCGCTTATAGCTAGGCGCGACAGGGTTGGTAGTCCATTGTTGCCTGCCTACGCTGCTTGGGCTGGGCCCATGTTGTCGTACAGCACACTGCCTGGAGGCTGGCTGCGTGTTCCATGACCAGGTTGCCTAGAACCTTTGAGATTCTAACATCCCTTGCCCTCTCTCCCAACTTCTCACGGTTGCACTCTTTCTCTCTGACGACATTACTCTCATTTCATTCTTCTCTCTATTTAAATGCATAACCTTCCCTTGAGGTCCTAAAGGAGTTTCATCACTCACCTCTCGTATTACTCTTAGGACAAGCATATATTTACATGTATTAGATTTAAGGGGTTAATGTGAACAGCGATCTTCTTGATGAGGATAGTTGGTGAACGTTCTACATGTTCACGAGTTATATGCCCCGCTCATCATCCCATTTGTGACTAGACTGGTGCCATGTGTAAGAGCCCGACCATGCCCAGGAGTTGTCTGTAGAGGGACGAGGACTTAGCCTTGATTTGCATACCGAGCCAGGAGCGAGTGTAGCACTCGAGACTACAGCTCGCTCGTAGTGCCGGTATAGTAGAGTAACGTAATTTATCTGTCCTTGTGTTCTCTACAGTCTTCTCCTGGGTTCTCGCTTTCGGTGCTGGGACTCGTTGTTCCTGTGACTTTGCCTGCTAGCTAGAACACATGGGGATGATGAGTGGGATATATCTTTATTTTACTATGCATTGCAGCTCTCTTTAAGTATATGTATGTAACACTTTACAATACACATTACTCACACACAAGACAACACTATTAATACTTTCATGTATCAATTAACTGCACTGTCGTTTTGCTGCTGTGTCCGGAGTTCTGTTGCGTAGGGCGCATACGGACTCGGAGGAGAGACAGAGTGAGAGAAGCGAAGTAGCCTATGCGGTAGTAGGCTACCGGCGCAGTACTGTTGCCTGCAACCTTTTAGTTATTCCAAGTATAGATTCATTATTATAATAAGTGACTACTATTTATGTTCCTCCCATGTGTATTATTAGGTATCTACTGGATCATGAACATCTTGTATGCTACATGCTAGTGCATGTTAGTAGGGGACAGTTAGTGTAGTGCACGCGCTTTCAAGTAGGCGTGTACATTTGTCATTTAGCATTTCACTGTCATACCTTTAGCCTGCTTCTATTCTACATTATTAGAGGCTTAATATTAACGTAGTTTCTTGAGTATTGCATTTCTTTAGTAATAACGTAACCTATAAATGTCTGAGGGAGTTTAGCCTCATAGCCTACCCCTGTTGTACACTTTCGCCGAGTTAAGGTACCTCGTTACCGTAGACGATAACTCTGTAGGGCATTGGTGCTTTTGTTGTCTGGAGCATATAGTATTTGGGACTGGAATCGAGCGTGTCGTTGTCACTTAAGCCATTTCTGTCCTACGATCAAGAATCCCGAATATGTATTGCCGATCCAGCCGTAACAACTTCTAGAAAGGCTTTCCGGTGACGGCAAAGCCTACTCACAACAGGAGTACTTTACGTTAATAAAATGCTCTCAAGTAATAACAATGCTTAAATAAACTAAAACAAGATTTAATAAAGGAGTATATGTTTACGTTAACTTTAGTGTGAGTCTGTACTCAACACTAAACTCTTCAATGCTCTATGAAAACACTGGAAGTCTAGTCCTACAGCAAACAGATATGGAATCTTCTGAAAACGTCTGATGCTCTAAGATGCTCGTCAAATATAGAACAGAAATAATGCAGGGGCAGGACACCAAAGCGTGTATCTTAAATACACCAACAAGTAGGATACATATATATATAAAACAAGGGAGTGCAACAACTCTGTGACAGCACTAATAATAACCACTCAAAACAGTACTTCCTTAGCCAAAGTAACAGCCATACTGGGTTGTGCACCAAGCATCAATCTAGGCTAAAATAATACGTGAATAATTCCTAAAGCATACGCAGTTAAAGTTAATAAACACAATGCTGTCTTTATTACTAATAAAGTCTAGCAGCGGCATAAAAGGTACCAGGAGGCTAGGCAGAGCGCAAGCATGCTCGTAGCCTACTGTCTCCCCTTGAACAGTATGTTTCCCTTATGTTACATTAAGTGTCTAGGAGGCTCTCTTGGTAAGTCCAGATCTCAAGTATCTGGTCTTACCCTGGCGCTCCACAAAGGTCAACAAAATGAGGTAGCAAGCATACAAGTAAGTGTAGGCAAAAGCCCTTCGCTTGTATACTGCTACACTCGCAAAGGAAAAATATGCACAAGGGTTACAGGCACCTAGCTCCGTCGAAGTCGTACAGGCTCTGACTTGCTATGTACATAACTCAGACAACGACTAAAGATACCCTCCACTCTCTAGCAAAGACAAAGAACAACTTAATAATTAGAAGCACCCAATGATAATATGACTCATGTGACTATGACTAATAATCCCTATAGCTAGTGCAAAACATATATGTGAGAACTGGTGCTGGTAATACGACTGGCCGACTATGGAAGTCGTATGCAGAACCAGAAGGGATAAGTAATTGAATAAAGATGAGAAGTAATGGAAAAGAAGAAGTTCAGAGAGAGAAACAGTAGTACAGGGGGTTAGATTGGGGACAGATTGCAAGGGACGTCTAGGACCAAGCACACCATGCCAAGCTCTAAGCAGACACGCGGGCAGGAGCCCCCCAGCACCAACACTAGGACAGCGGCACCCAATCACAGACCACTACGTCATGAAGAGCAAGCGTCATAGGACGCACCAGGCCCACCGGCCAATCAAGAGCGTGGGAACCCCCGCCCGAGCGAGGAAGGCACACGTACATACACACGCACAAAATACCACCACGCTGCCTCCTTCGCTCTCTCTCTCCTAACTTCACACTACATATCTTATACTCTATCACTGATATAAAATACTTCCAAGTGTCACAGACAAGAATAAAGACCACCACTGATCTGGCTGTGACAACATGAATACTAAGAAAGAAAGAACATCGTTCTACGATTATTATAGCCCATTTCACTGCCCTGGCGAGCGCTAGCGAGTACGATCATATTCTGGCAAGCTGGCCAGCGTAACACCCCGCCCAAGATGTGGGACATTTTAACCTCAGGTAAACGCCACATCTGACCAGACAGAATGCTCATAAACCCGGCCTCACCTAGCTACTCCCCCAAGTTGTGAACAAGGCACAATCACAACATAAAACACTTCATTATATAAAAAAAATCTACACAACACTTCCCCAAAAGAATAGTATCACTTAACAATATTACGCTCAACGAGCAAGCTTCAACAAGCCTAGCCTACTAAGACAGAAACTCAGAATGTCTTAGATTCTTGCTGTAACATACTGCACTTATATACTATCAAAAGAAAGTTTTTATGTGAGGTTTTTATATTTTTTTAATTGTGTTTTTGGCGGCTTTGCACTACAGGGGAAAGCCTAATTTTTCTCCACTCTCAAACAAACACTGACTGAACGGCGAGGGTTCTCCTTCAAACATACCCTCCCGTGACAAACAATCAGCCAGAACATTATCAGTGCCCTTAACATGCCACACATCCAACTTGTGTTCCGGCAGCAAAACAACACCTGACACTGATAAACTGCCCAGTTCATCACAAGATTGGCACTTCTCTTCCTTCTCTCCGGCAACGGGACCTGCCAATACCCTTTCACTAGTTCTACCTTAATGAAAAACGAGGCAGCCCCGATGCGGTCTATGGGATCGTCAACTCTGGATAAGGTATAGGCGTCTGTCAGGGATGATGCACCAACACTCTTGCTATCAACACACACACGGGTCTTGCCACTCAACTCAGGTTGCAAAGTTACTGGCAACGACCACTCACGAAATCCCTTATCCCTCAGATCCTTCTTCAACATGTAGTCCAGCTCTGCTTTCACAACAGGCTGTCGAGCAGGATTTATACGGTAGGGAGCCAATTTCAGCTTTGCACTGTCTCCAACCTCTATGTCGGGTTCTACCCCGTACATCAGGCCTGGAGAATCAACAAACATGCGGACGTACTGCCACAGCCTAGTAAACAACTTCTCTTGGCGCTTAGGAACAAGAGGTTGCAACTTATCTCGAAGAACAACATGCTCATTGCCCTCCCACAACCCAGCCGAGACCGCAGTTTCTACACTATAGTCTCCCTCCTTCTCCACCTTTGTCCCTAGAACAGCCAGGTCATGAGAGGGACAATCTGTACCACCTGTGCAGTCACTCCCACAGTTCATAATTGCTAATGTTCCCCCGCCGATACTGTACATGCGCACCCCCGCATTCCTTGCGACTATATCTACCTGCGCAGCATCACCGCCTTCAGCGACACGGCCAGATACAGTCGGTCTATGGTAGGGCTGTTGCATTCTACTAGAGCACCATTGGGAGGCTATGCGACGACCGGGCGCATCCACTCCACAGCCAACCTCACCAATCTGCTCAATATTCTGACTGGGTCGACCCTGACCTGACAACCATGCCAAAGCCTCGTCGCCCACCTTGAACCACTGAAACAACGAGGCCAACGGTTTACTAACACTCAAGTGACCTGCCAGCGGAACATCGTGCACCGCATGAGTTGTGAGGCCTGGTTGCTCGTCACAAACAGTGGGGTATGAACCGAGCAGGGGCCTGGATCACTGCACGCTGCTGCTCAGGCAGGTGCTCATGCGCTTCCACAGCCACCTGACTCGTGTCCCCCGCCCACTGCTCCTCCGAGACATGACAATCCCAACTTCCCTCCACCTGTGCCCCACTGTCCCCCTCTCCTTCTCCACCTTGGCCGCTGCAGACCAACACAGGGACAGTAGGCTGCTCAGGTGGTTGCCTCACAAACTCCTTTAACAGGTTCACATGACATGCTTCCCCGTCCTCATCGAGTTCAATAGCCCCGTTCCCACAACTCTCAAGACTAAGATCTTCTAGTTGTACCTGGGAACTACTCTGTCGCAGAGTGCCATCACGCCCAACCATGTCACTAGGGGGGACAGGTTCTGGGGCCACTCCGGAGCTCAACATGGGGTCAAGTACCGAGTCACCAAGGAGTGTCGCTGGATCCAAACTCTCAACCCGACCAGCCTTGACTTTCTCCTTCCGACCCTTCCTCCGCTGGTCTAAAACTTGGGTACTAGGCTGTGACACCTGAGCGGACTGAGACCTGGTGACAGCACACGCCATCTGCGGCATCTGGCATCTCTCGAGCCACTCTTGCCCCTTCCTACTCGTGTCAGTCGCCCTCTCGGCAACGACTAAGGGTGGAACCTCGGAAGTGAGCATCGCAAAGTCGTTACCGAGAAGGAGGTCGACCCCCTCAACTGGCAATTTCTCCACAACACCCACATCCAACTCTCGTGTCACACCGTCCACCTCAATCTCTACTCTGACCAGCGGGTAAGACCGCGTAATATTGATGCCTTGAACCACCACAACCCGAGCCGCGTTAATAGGCTTGCCAGTGAAATTCTTATCAAGTGTCTGGGAAGCGCCCGTATCACGCAGCAACTCAAGCCTATGCTCCACACCAGCCCACCTCACAGTGCCGTGCCCCCTATGACCACAAAAAACATCTCGGACGGGTGACGAGCCCTCCTGCTGCTTCTGCACCGGCGGTGACTTTGCAACCGACTGTTTACCCCGGGCAAACGCGGAAGACCTCAAAGACACGCCGATGTTGCTCACTAGTGACACCACTGCTGTAGGTGGTGTGCTCGGACATGAGCGCGCAATATGCCCCTTCTTATAACACTTGAAACATTCCACTTCATTCTTGGACTTCCCCTGAGGGGGGTAAGGGCCCTGGCCTTTCTTTAACGGGAAGGGTTTCGACTTGGGATCATAATTGGCAACAGTACTCTTAAATGGATAATTAGTTGTGTCATTAATTTGGGGGGGTGGAGTGGTACGCCCCTTGTTACCTGCCTCAGCTCTCTGTGCAGACCCGCACCCACGAATCAATGACAACCTTAGGTCAGCCAGCTCAGCCGCCTCCTGCAGAGTTGTTGGTTGCTTTTCTTTCAGGTTAAGAGTCAAGTCACTGCCAGTACATTTAAAAAATTGCTCTAACAACACTAATTGCTTCACTGCATCAAAAGTATTTGCCTTCTCCGATCTTAACCAATTCTCAAATGCATCTGACAGCTCTCTAGCGTGTTCCTGGAAAGTACTCTCCTTTCTCTTGGGAACAGCCCTAAATTTCAGCCTATAGGTCTCTGGCTGCAACTCATACGCCCTCAGGACAGCCTCTTTCAACGCCTCATAATTCATGCAGGAATCTAGGGGCAAAGCATCATACGCCTTGAGTGTTTTCCCCGTCAATCGTGACGAAACAAGGGCTGCCCACTTCTCCTCGGGCCATTGGTGCTCCTGGCACTTTTTCTTGAACCGGAGAAAGAATTCGGTAACTTATAACTCATCAACCACTGGAACCAACTTTAGTAGATGCGACAGGGACTGGTCATGGGGTCGACCCCCTTGGACGACCCGGTTCCTCGTCACCTCTACACGAGTTTTCTCTAGATCAATATCGGCACAATACCTTGCAGACTCAGCCTGACACCTATACTTGCGCTCAGACTCTCGCTCTCGCTGCTCGAGCTCAGCCTCATACTTTCGTTGCTTGAGCTCAGCCTGTCGCTCTTGCTGTTAAAGTTTGGCGAGCTCGAGCTGAAACAACATCTCGGAAGACAAACCCTGAGGAGGGGGTGCTACTATTGGGGACCCATCCCGTGAATCACCTAGAGGCATACCCAACCGCCAGCGGGCATCGGCCTGCACTAACGTACCCGGCTCCGGAGCCCGAGGGGGCGCCTTGATAGGAGTCGAGTGGAATGGGGGCTGGGCCGAAGGTGCCCCAGCTCCCGCTCCACCCGAAGCCCCACGCACCCCACCGAGCACACAGGCAACCAGCTCACCTCTCGACACCGCTAGTACCAGAAACCCCTAAGACCGTGGCTACACACTGCAGTCCGTACCGGTCCAGCCCCGACACCCGGTCCGCCGACACAGGCTCCTCCAAAAAAATCCGAGCATCCTCCTCATTGTTCACCACCCGAACGCCGTTTAACAACTCCACCTTCTCCACCTCCTCGCCTGTCTCTCGCACTGTGCCCTCACTATGCTCAGACCCGTCCAGTGACATGATGGAGTCAACAAAAAAATTCTCCAGTCAAGATAAAAGTAGCCAAACTCTCGCGTAGCTTTATTCACAAAAAATATTCGAAGATGTTCTTGAGTGCAATACTAGGTCACCAATAAACTCCAACAAGTTCTATATATCCTCAAAACAATGTCCACTGCCAACAATGCGAGAAATAAATTCAACCCCAAATGGCAATAAGATTTCTCAAAAAAAAAAAATGCAATATTCAGTTCACTATATACTGGTCTAAGGTCGCCATTTGTTACGACCGGCACTATGAAATAAACAAGGGCACTCAATATTGGACTAGATGATAGGCTATATCTGCAACAACGGTACGCTAATTCCAAACCCTCCAACTATTATGCCGGTGAACAAAACACTTAAACCCTCCAGAGTTAATCTACTGGATAACGGGGTACCAATTAACTGGGGTTTTAGTGCACTTCTACAAAGGCTTTCCGGTGACGGAAAAGCCTACTCACAACAGGAGTACTTTACGTTAATAAAATGCTCTCAAGTAATAACAATGTTTAAATAAACTATAACAAGATTTAATAAAGGAGTATATGTTTACGTTAACTTTAGTGTGAGTCTGTACTCAACACTAAACTCTTCAATACTCTATGAAAACACTGGAAGTCTAGTCCTACAGCAAACAGATATGGAATCTTCTGAAAACGCCAGATGCTCTAAGATGCTCGTCAAATATAGAACAGAAATAATGCAGGGGCAGGACACCAAAGCGTGTATCTTAAATACACCAACAAGTAGGATACATATATATAAAACAAGGGAGTGCAACAACTCTGTGACAGCACTAATAATAACCACTCAAGACAGTACTTCCTTAGCCAAAGTAACAGCCATACTGGGTTGTGCACCAAGCATCAACCTAGGCTAAAATAATACGTGAATAATTCCTAAAGCATACGCAGTTAAAGTTAATAACACAATGCTCTCTTTATTACTAAAAAAGTCTAGCAGCGGCATAAAAGGTACCAGGAGGCTAGGCAGAGCGCAAGCATGCTCGTAGCCTACTGTCTCCCCTTGAACAGATTTCCCTTATGTTACGTTAAGTGACTAGGAGGCTCTCTTGGTAAGTCCAGATCTCAAGTATCTGGTCTTACCCTGGCGCTCCACAAAGGTCAACAATGTAGCAAGCATACAAGTAAGTGTAGGCAAAAGCCCTTCGCTTGTATACTGCTACTCGCAAAGGAAAAAATATGCACAAGGGTTATAGGCACCTAGCTCCGTCGAAGTCGTACAGGCTCTGACTTGCCATGTACATAACTCAGACAACGACTAAAGATACCCTCCACTGTTTTGCAATTAAATAATAACAAAGAACAACTCAATAATTAGAAGCACCCAATGATAATATGACTCATATGTCTATGACTAATAATCCCTAAAGCTAGTGCAAAACATATATGTGAGAACTGGTGCTGGTAATACGACTGGCCGACTATGGAAGTCGTATGCAGAACCAGAAGGGATAAGTAATTGAATAACGATGAGAAGTAATGGAAAAGAAGAAGTTCAGAGAGAGAAACAGTAGTACAGGGGTTAGATTGGGGACAGATTGCAAGGGACGTCTAGGACCAAGCACACCATGCCAAGCTCTAAGGAGACACGCGGGCAGGAGCCCCCCAGCACCAACACTAGTACAGAGGCACCCAATCACAGACCACTACGTCATGAAGAGCAAGCGTCATAGGACGCGCCAGGCCCGCCGGCCAATCAAGAGCATGGGAACCCCGCCCGAGCGAGGAAGGCACACGTACATACACACGCACATAATACCACCACGCTGCCTCCTTCGCTCTCTCTCTCCTTAACTTCACACTACATATCTTATACTCTATCACTGATATAAAATACTTCCAAGTGTCACAGACAAGAATAAAGACCACCACTGATTTGGCTGTGACAACATGAATACTAAGAAAGAAAGAACATCGTTCTACGATTATTATAGCCCATTTCACTGCCCTGGCAAGCGCTAGCGAGTACGAGCACATTCTGGCAAGCTGGCCAAACACCACACAGACCTTACGATCCCAGCGTGGTGGTCAGGACTTAATTCTAGTAGAGATAGCTAACCCTAGAGTAAGATATAGTGGAAGGAAATGATAGCAAAAAAGAAGGCTCTCTCTCTCTCTCTCTCTCTCTCTCTCTCGAGTGAGAGAGAGACAGAGAGTGGGAGTGGAAATTGCTTAATGTAGATTAAGCCTGGTCGAGCATTAGGCGAAAGTAATTACACCTGCAACTTGCCGAGAGAAAAATAAAGTTAGGTGGGTAAAGCAAGCAAAATAAATTAATTTAGGGGAGACTGGCCGTTTGTTTAGTCTATTCATTAATTTATTCATATATTTTTTAGTTTCCTCCCTAGACCTCCATCAAGCTTAGAAAACACCCCCTAGACTCCCCTTCAAGATAAATGTGTACATTTTTCGGTAGAAAAAATATTAATGTCCTGGCTGATGGCCGGTTCCTCTTAAAATTGCAGGCTGCTATCGCTCGCCAGGAAAAAATCGACACCTAAATGGCACGAAAGGTCTTACAATTGACAACGAAATTGGGCGTAAGGTGTTAAAATCGCAAAACTAATGGGCCGACGTTTATAATATCAAAGCTAGTGGGGCTAAACATTAGGGAGAAGGGGGTCCAGAAAAATTGTCTGCCTCCCCTTAATTCCCGAGCGGAAGTGAAAGATAATTAGATGTATGAAGGAGAGAAGGTCGGCTACATAATCTGGATTTATATTTTAGTGTTACCTTACTTGCGTATATATATGTATATACCATAATTATCTCAGCAGTGGGGACTTTTGCCTCGGTCCCTCAGGCCTCAGTCCTGTCTTAGACACCGCATAGTAAACACTAACCACTGAGGATCCACGACAGTGGAAAAATGCATTTGGCATAATTTGAACATATTTCTTCCTATTGTCTTTGCAATATCTTATTGGCATATTTTTAACATATATTGTCCATTGTCTTGACCGTTTTTTTATAAATGATTAAGCATATGGCATGAATAAATGTTTTATCCTTTTTAAGTAGACTCCGCATAGTTGAGCTTCGATCTTTTATTTACATATAGAACGAAGACATCTTGAGTCACAAATCTTTTTAATTACCTGCAACAAAGTGCAGCATACTTTTTAAACTTTATTAAGCATTTTGCATGAATAAATGTTTTAAATGTTTATGTACAGCCAGCATAAGTTGAGCTTAGTTGTATACTTGCATTCCTGATTTGGCATAAAGAACGTCTAATAAGACATCTAGAGCCACAAACCTTTTAATTTTCGCAACAATACGCAGCATACTTGAGCTCAGTCTTTTATGTGCATTTTGTAATTGGCATCAAGCATAATCTAAAACTATATCTTGAGCCACAGATAATTTATATTAATTTTGTCCCACAAAGTATGTTTCTCTGCACTATACTGTATATCTCTGCACTATACTGTATATCTCTGCACTATACTGTATATCTCTGCACTATACTGTATATCTCTGCACTATACTGTATATCTCTGCACTATACTGTATATCTCTTTTCTGTATTTATTTTCCATTGGTGATCGCGGGGTTTTCGCCCTTTTCTTTGCATATACTGTATATATTATATATATATATAATATAATATATATATATATATATATACAGTATATATATATTTATATGTATATACTGTATATATATATATATATATATATATATATATATATATATATATATATACTGTATATATATACAGTATATATACATATATATTAGGGTGGTCCAGGTAGAGTAGGGGTTAAAAAAAAAATCCGAATTTCTCTGCTCCCCGGATCTTATTAGAGACCTTTACTTGAGAAAGTGTTAGGAGTGAAATTTCAGCCGGATTGAAGAATATTTAGAGGTGGCTCAAGGAGTCTGAAGTTTCGACACTGACGGCGTCTGGGTCCCCCCCAGACTAGAAAAACACCTCTGGGTACTAGCCGCTCGAAGGCGAAGGTCTCATGCTTGACAGGCACTCATTGTCGCCCAGTTGTCAAGACGGCTTTCTAGGAGGTACTGGAGCTGGTTTTCCTTGGTGGTGTGCCTTCTGTAGTACTCCCGTATCAGGGCCTCACCGCGATGTTGATGATGCGCTGCTTGGCGGTGGCATAGCCCTCGCAGTTGCTCCACGAAGTTCGTCTCAAGTCCCAGCTTCTGGAATAGCCTCCTGGAGTGAGGTGTTGTGAGGGATTCCAGCGTCGGAAGATTTCCCTTCCCGACTTTGCTTCGCTTCGGGATGTCATCATCATCGTTGTCCTCCTCTTCCTTCATGGCTTGAGCCATTGCCCTCTTTGTCTCAGGTGGAACCTCCTCGTCGAAGAAGGCTAAGCACAGCAGCTCCTCCTATAGTTACCACAGGTGGTTCTCCTGATTGGCCAAAGACACCTTCGCGATCTGGGGGTCGAGGTAGGTCCGCAGCTTCTGCAGGAGATCCAGGTCAGTCCTAGGAGCAGCAGCAGTGAGTGAAGCAGTAAACCATGGCTCCATGTACACCGTGACGGCAAAAAGAGCGACATCCCTGGCGCATTTCTCCTCCCGCTTCATCAGGTCGTGGAGTTGGTCCCGAAACATCCATATCTTCAAACTGTACAGGAGTTTGGCCATCCATCGGGCCTGGTGCATTGCCTCAGGACGCTTGAAGGACAGACCCTCCCAGGTAAATGACTCCCAGCTCCAGGAACTCTCGGTAGTCACCCCTGAACGACTTGGTGGACAGTTCGGAAGAGGCGAAGTCCAGGAGTGCCTTCCTTTCCTCCTCGATGAACGGGCGAGTCTCGTCCAAGTCCCATCCTGTTCGTAACTTCTTCTTGTTGAGGAGGTTCAACTGCTTTTTAAAGCGGTGGAACACTTGAATGTCTGGTCCGGAGGAGGGCCCTGCGCATGCTCCGAAGACGGCTCCCATGATCACCTCCAGAATATGGTGCCGGCAATCGAAGTAAAGCATCCTCCGACCCAGATTCCGCTCCAGGAGGACGCAGGCCCCGGAATGGCGCCCGGTATTTGCAGCCGTCGTGTCAAATTACATTGCCACGACCTTGTCCTCTAGATCCCATTCCTGAAGGAGAGCGTAGACGGCATTCGCCTGCTGGTCCCCAGTGCGAGAAGCCAGCTTGGGAACTCCGAGGAGCTGGGTCTCACCACTGGTAATGGACGTGACTATCACAGGGAGTCTGTCCACTCTCTCTCCGGAATCCAGGAGGGAAGGAAGGAGCTTCAAGTCCCAGTGAACGACACATGGTTCCCCAGTCTCCTTGAATCCTTCCTTGAGGTCGGCCAACTTCTCAGCACGATACTGCTCACGGTAACACTTCACAGAGGATCGGCTGATGTTCAACCCCGCGGGATCATGGACTAAGCTATTGGCCACCTCTGTCAGGGGAGCCATCCTGTGGCTCAACTTGGTGCGGTCTAGGGCCGCTGTAAGTCCAGGGGTCCACAGATTCTGCACCTGAGTCCATTTCCTCTTCGGGGGACTCGCAAGGTGGATGAAAATGCTGAGTACTTGGCCGGAGGAGGGGACTTTGTTCCCTCGGATGGCGTCCTCCAAGCCAACTAGATAAAAGCCACGGTTTTTCGACATTTGTGGAAGAGAAAGAGAATGCTCGACGTCAATACTCTGCTCTCCTCAACATCCCAGAACCAAGGCATATAGTATGACACTCAGAAACAGGCTATAGTCTATTCACTGTAAGTAGGCGAGAAATAATTACCTCTAACGTCTGTAACTCAAAAACTACTATAGTAATCAATCTAACAATTCTACCATTTGGGAGCAGTCACTCAAAGAATAGATGTGGGTATTTACAGCCAATTTGCTCTTGCCCTTTTTGAGTTACAGAGGATAGAGGCCATGTGTCTTGCCTCGAAGATTTCTTACAACGAAGAGAGTATAGCAGAAAATTCAGACACATTGAGCCACCACTAAATATTGCACAATCATGCTGAAAAAAATACCTCTTTATATTCTCAGCAAGAGGAAAAGAAAAAAAGTCGGGGAGCAAATTAATTCGAAAGTTCGTCTTTTTGGACCACCCTAATATATATATATATATATATATATGCTATATATAATATATATATAAATATATCCACACACATACATTACCATTACCATTTACCATTCTTTATATTTTGTTTGACACCTTGTATATATATATATATATATATATATATATATATATATATACATTACTTTATTTTATTTACGTGTACAATAGAATTATTTCTGAATTTATTACCTGAAGATTACCTGGCTTTCTTATTTTGTTTTTTCAGTGTCAACCCAGGAGCCATTTCCCTTCTCGTTGGAAAGGGTGTATATTGTGGCAAAGATATACAACTGTATAAACATTCTCATATATTTTCATAACAATAACAATGCATGGAAACAATTGCGCATAGCTCACGAACCAATTACTCTATATTATTTTTGTTTTCACCATTGGAAAGAGCACAATTTTCCGATTCCGGTGATATATACAGTTATATACGTATCTGACCAAATAACGCAACCACGAGGTGGGGAACAGCTCGGAACCCGGCTAGCATCGCCGGAACAGAGACGGGTGAAGCGTAAATATTCGCATTTTGGCTCTTCATTTCAAATATTCATAGCGCAAAAACTATTTGTCCTAGGAACTTCTAGTTTGTTTTATACTCATCAGCATTATTTGCCGTATTCATTCAGCCTAAATTTAAAAGCATACACTTCGTAGCAACGAAATAAATCGAAAATGTTATAAACCATATCAATCAAAATCAGATTTTTTTTTTTTTCGGTCATTGCATGGAAACAATTGTGCATAGCTCGCGAACCAATTATGCTATATTATTTTGGTTTTCACCATTGGAAAGAGCACAATTTTCCGATTCCGGTGATATATACAGTTATATACATATCCGAGCAAATAACGCAACCACGAGGTGGGGAACAGCTCGGAACCCGGCTAGCATCGCCGGAACAGAGATGGTGAAGCGTAAATATTCGCATTTTGGCTCTTCATTTCAAATATTCATAGCGCAAAAAGTATTTGTCCTAGGAACTTCTAGTTTGTTTTATACTCATCAGCATTATTTGCCGTATTCATACAGCCTAAATTTAAAACCATACACTTCGTAGCAACGAAATAAATTGAAAATGTTATAAACCATATAAATCAAAATCATATATTTTTTGTTTTCGGTCACTGCTTGAGAACTATTGAAGATAAACAATTTCTGTTTCCAGATTTGGAAAGAGGAGAAAAAATACTATTATTTGAGCAAAAAAGAATATATGGTCATCACTCACAATTTCGAGCTAGGACGGTGTGAAGACAATTGCATGGGAAATAATTGTATTCCGGACTCATTTACACTTTCATATTTCGATTTATTTACATTTTTTTTTATTTTATCATGTACTATACATATTCCTCTTTCCATTGATATATGATACATCACAATAAACAGCATTCTGGTGGATGGAAATCGCGAAAAATGTAAGGCTTCGACAACACTCATGAGCCAAATTCAAGACCCAAAATACTTGTCAAGCGCCAACTCGGACTTATTGGAACATAATATGATGGAGAGAGTTAACCACCACTCAACATCTTACATGCAGGGCCTATAACACCAGTAAAGTGCATACACCAATATAGTATCAGGCAACAATATGACATAAAAAAGGTCAACAGTGAAAGCCAACTATAACCGCAAATTTGCGGGCCAATGGAGGTATAACCGTACCGACACAACCCCCCCACATCTCCGCGGGACCCCCCAGCGATCTCCGCAAATTTGCGGGGAGCCGAAACGTCCCAGAGGACCGAATCGAGCACTCCGCAAATTTGCGGGACCGGCCGAGATGGTCCGGCGCCGAAAAAGCGAGAGGAGCGCCTAGGAAAACCAAAAAAGGCCCATAAAAAGCGTCAACTCCTTATGAACTCCAAGCGACGATGACCATCAAGCTGAGCAGTGTCTTCCTTGATAATATCCTGACTCAACCGGTCAAGGGAGAGGCAAGGAAGACACACCAGGGGAGAGGAGGCACATCCCCCAGGAACCACCCAAACCCACAGAGATAGAGCAAAGCCCATGAGGAGAAGTGGCAGGGAGGGTGGTTTCGCACAAACAGGGGTCCCCGTGAGGTACCCCTGGATTGGTCAAAAGACTATGAAAGGATGGAGGTGAAACAGGAAGAGAAAACAAAAACCAGTAAATGAAACTGGTGAGAAAAAGGGTGGCCTAGCCGTGAGCAGAGAATGTGTCAGGGGCGAAAAACCCTGTGGTGTGAAAGAGGGGCCCCCGTGGGGTACCCCTGGAGTATCACGAACCACCTGTCGCCCAGGCCCTTGAGACACAGTGAAGGACTCAAAAGGGGGGACTCGGGAATAACGCTAATAATGCGGCCGACACAAACTCTACAAACAGCACCGCCACCAACGAAATCTCAGATTGTTTACCAACGGTACACCTAGGCTATGAAAAAAATGAAAACTCATAGGGGCATAGCAATTCCTGAATGAGAAAATGAGCTAGGCTAAATGAAGCTAAAAGCTAAACTATGCCCAGACTAACAGGAAAAAAGAATATGAAAAGAGAAAGAATGAAAAACATATACGAGGAACGCCAGGCGCCCCCGTACCTTGGGTAAGCTATTTCCACAGCGTCTCCATTATACACTTAGGAGCCCATTTACGTGTGCCCTAGATCACGTAACATCTGTCTAACAAAAAAGAAGGCCAGATAAGCCGAAACGAACCTAAACAGGGTGAATTAAAGGAGCACAACAAAAGCGACTTCATTCAATGGAGCGTGTGAAAAAATGATGACAAGAGAGGGTCGCTCATGCGCACGTTCGACAGGGATCTGCACATGACGGAACACGGGATGGGCCTTAAGCGGTAACTAAGGTAAACCCCTTTTTCTTCTCTTCTATGCTTTTTTCACCTTCGGTGGTAGTTTTGGTTAATGTACAACGTCTCCTAGAGCAAGATAAGGAGTAGACTCTAGACGTTTTCTTTTTAACCGCAGTTGGAATGACGACATAGCAGTCAAAATAGACAAGTCGTCATTGCAATTAGGTTAATAGCCTTGACGTTGGATTTGCCAAGACTACTAACAAATTGTGCTAATTCTTTTCTTTTTATTTCCTACTTTCAGTGGCTCCAACCCAATGACGTACCGTAGGAATGATTAAGGGGTACCCCCTATGATGATCTTGGTTCTCGACCACCGTGATCCAGGTTAACCCGGGCTCAGAGGAGCCCGGAACGAGGCCATATTAACATAGGCTCTTACGTCATTGACGTAAGGAGCCACCAATAAATTGGATGCTAACACTTTCTTCCCTAACCTTATTGAACCATTTGGAGAAACCCACAATTGTGCCTTATTCCTAGGAATAACAGACTTAGAGTAAGTATATAGTGCCTTAACAGGGCATAAAGCATGGAGTATCTTTGCTCTTTTCAAGGAAGGAATAGAGAAAGGTGTAAAGATATGTTCCTGGTGCTCATTGTTTGCGATGAATCTGGTGCAGGAACAATATGTACAGAGTCATTATTAGGGGCAAAACGTAGACAGTTAGTAGACCTTGCCATGGCTGTCAATTCTGAGACCCTATGGCCAGTAGCCAGGGTCATCAGAAACACACCTTTTGAGTTTCTTGTCTATATTTGGTCTCACAGAATAAGACCTAGACTGTGACAAAGTTAGGACCTTCGAGATTGACCATTGAGGAAGCAAATGACGATTTGGGGCTCTGAGTTTAAAATAAGCCTTCATAAAACCCTGTTCGTCTTTCTGGGGTAAAGATAAACCAGTAAGCGTAAAGAAGGGTTTCTTTATGCCGATACGTGGTTTATAAGTGTGTTAACTGCTAGTTTTTTAAAGTCAAATAAGTACTTTAGGTGCTTCAACAACAAAGCAACCGATGGAGACTGCTGGTCTGACTCTACACTCCAAGTTGTAAATTGTTTCCAGTGTGAACTATACTGTCTTAAAGTGGATGCTGTGTATTGACTTGTGAGCGTATCCGTGACTTCCTTGTCGTAGGACGGTTGCCACTTGGATTTGAGAATGTCCACATAGCAAAATTGAGCGAGGTCTGCAGGTTTCCAATTTCTTTCAAGTGGAAATAGGACAGGGGGAGTTGCAGAGGTTTGTTGTACCACTGAGTAATTTGAGTGTGCCACACCTGAGTAGGCCACATTGGAGCAACCAGGACCACTTGACCCTGGAACGACCTGAGGTGATGAATGCTTCTCGCATCATAAATCTATGTCCACCTGTTCCAATTCACTATGAGGGCATCTGGGCCCCCTTCTCGTGTTATGTGATTTCGAGATATGTAAGACTGGAGCTTCGTTGATTTACGAGATGCAAACAG